>JAADVF010000062.1:0-70587 GCA_023334555.1 Elongisporangium undulatum | reverse complement strand
CCTGACGAGCCCATGGACGGCGTCACGACGGACGAAGAGACCGACAGCAAGAAGAAGAAGAAACAGGTCCAGGTGCCCGACATCGCGCGCGCGCTCAAGTGGTCCACCACGAAGAAGCACGTGTTCAAAATGGACTTCGCCAAGGTGCTGTGCTGCACGTACCACGCGGCCTCCAAGCTGCTGGTCGTGGGCTTTGGCAACGGCACGTTCGGCTTGTACGAGACGCCGTCGTTCAACAACATCCACACGCTCAGCATCTCGCAGAACGAGATCGAGACCGTGACCATGAACGCCACGGGCGAGTGGCTAGCGTTCGCGTCCAAGAAGCTGGGCCAGCTGCTGGTCTGGGAATGGGCCTCGGAGACCTACGTGCTCAAGCAGCAGGGCCACTACTTTGACCTGAACGTCGTGGACTACTCGCCAGACGGCCGCATCATTGCCACCGGTGCCGACGACGCCAAGCTCAAGCTCTGGGACACCAACAGCGGGCTCTGCTACGTGACCTTCTCAGAGCACCAGGCGCCCGTGACCGGCGCCAAGTTCACGCCCAATGGCCAGGCCATCGTGAGTTGCTCGCTGGACGGTACGGTGCGCGCCTTTGACCTCAACCGATACAAGAACTTCCGCGTCATGACCACGCCCGAGCCCGTGCAGTTCATCTCGCTGGCGCTCGACGTCAGTGGCCAGATCGTGTGCGCGGGCACGCTGGACCCGTTCAACATCTACGTCTGGTCGCTGCAGACCGGTCGTCTCACGGACGTGCTCAGCGGCCACACGGGGCCCGTGACGTCGCTGGCGTTCTCGCCGTCGGCTGCGGCCGAGCCGATCCTGGCCTCGGGCTCCTGGGATCACACCGTGCGTCTCTGGAACGTGTACCAGAACAAGTCGCTCATTGAGCCGCTGGCTCACTCGACCGATGTGCTGGCTGTGGCGTTCCGCCCGGACGGCAAGCAGCTCACGACCGCCACGCTCAACGGCAATCTCAACATCTGGGACGTCAAGGAGGGCGAACAGGTCGGCTCGATCGACGGCATGCGCGATATCGCCGGTGGCCGCAAGTCGGGTGACAAGATCTCGGCCAAGAGCAACACGATCTCCAAGCACTTCACCAGCGTCTGCTACTCGGCCGACGGCTCGTGCGTGCTGGCCGGTGGCCGCTCCAAGTTCATCTGCATCTACGAGACGTCCCAGCAGATCCTGCTCAAGAAGTTCCAGCTCTCGCACAACCGATCGCTGGAGGGCGTGCTGGATTTCCTGCACAGCGGCCAGGACGGCAAGCCCACGGTCAGCGAGGACACCAGCACCAGCAAGACGGACGCCGACGATCTGGTCGGCGCCTCGCGCGCAGTGGACCCTGGCAGCCGCCGCAAGGGCATGGAGGTGCTGTCCAAGGCCGTGATGTTCTCGCCCACAGGCCGATCCTGGGCCGCGGCCACGACCGAGGGCCTGCTGATCTACGCACTGGACGAGCAGCTGACATTCGATCCGTTTGATCTGGACGAAGACATCACGCCCGAGACCATCAAGCGCACGCTCAAGCGGACACAGTACGCCAAGGCGCTGCTCATGTCGCTGCATCTGAACGAAGAGGACCTGATCGAGCGCTGCCTCGAGAGCGTGCCCGTGGAGAACATCGTGCTCGTGGCGCAGGCGCTCAAGCACACGTACGT
Organism: Elongisporangium undulatum; assembly: GCA_023334555.1. Classification (NCBI taxonomy): domain Eukaryota; phylum Oomycota; class Peronosporomycetes; order Pythiales; family Pythiaceae; genus Elongisporangium; species Elongisporangium undulatum. The sequence continues at coordinate 68,917 of JAADVF010000062.1, read as the reverse complement.
CAAGCGGCTGCTGGCGCTCATCGCCAAGCGGATCGACCAGAGCCCGCATCTCGAGTTTTATTTACAGTGGAGTCTGGCGATCCTCAACTCGCACGGCGCACACGTCAACGAGCAGTCGAGCGAATACATCACGACGCTGCGCGCCATGCAGAAGTCGCTGTCGCACCAGCTCTCGGACCTCGCTAGAATGTACGTCGGCCAGTGTATTGTATTGGGAGCTCATTTCTGTGGCTTACTGACTGACCTCCTTGTCTCTCTCTGCAGTTGCGACGACAACCAGTTCTCGCTAGGCTACCTCAAGAACCTGAGCACGCTGCAACAGTAAAGCGACCGAATTGCTGCCGCCGCTGTGTTCGTCTTCGCAGGCCCTACTACCAATAAATAGATCCATCATGCCTTGTGCCTGCTGCTCTAGTTCTCTGTCTGTTGGTGGTGCCAAATGTGGATCGACTTGTTGCTGCTGGCCAGAAGCACGTCCTGCGCCGGGTTTACGGCCACCGACAGCACCGGAGCGGTCGACTGCTGCTCAGCTCCACGCAGTGAGGAGACCACTTGAGCGCTTTGAAGGTCCCACATGACCACGGAGCCGTCCTCCGAGCCGCTCACGAGCTGACCGGAGCGCAGGAACACCGAGTCAAGGCAGTACTTGGCGTTCACGTGGCCCTCGAAGGTCCGGACGCACGAGGCGCGTTTGGGCGTGTAGTAGTAGTCCCACAGCCGCAGTTTGCCGTCCAGTGAGCCGCTGAGCACGAAGCGGCCGTTGGGCGTGAACCGCGCGTGCGTCACGGGTGCGTAGCCGTTGGCCAGCGTGTCGTGCACTACGATGGTTTGCATGCATTGCAGGGACGCTACGTCCCAGACGCGCACCAGGCCGTCGTAGCTGCCCGTGGCCAGCAGGGTGCCGTCACCGCTGAACGCGAGGCTGGTCACGGGCTCCTGGTGCGCAGTCTGCGCCACGAGGCACTTGGCGGTGCGCACGTCCCAGAGCCGCAGCGTCTCATCGTAGGACCCCGTGGCCACTAGCGAGCCCTGCGGGTTGAAGCTGGCGCACATGACAAAGTTCGTGTGGCCTTCGTTCACCGGCTGCTGTGCGGACAGCAGCGAGCCTGGCTCGGCCAGCGCGGCGGTGCCACCGCCCGCCTGTTGCTGCAGCGTGGACGACGGCGTGCCCAGCACCGAGACCATGCGGCCCAGCTCCACGTCCCAGAGCCGCGCCGTGTGGTCGTCGGACGCCGAGAGCAGCAACCGCGCGTCTGGAGACCAGGACACATCCGAGACGCCCTCTGCGTGACCGTATAGCGTCGTCTGCGGCGCGGGAGCAGCCGAGGAAGACGCAGAGAGGGCGTCCTTGCTAGCCGAATGCACGCGGATCGTTCGGTCCGCCGCTGCACACAAACACAGCTATATCTCAGTCCACAGAGCGAATCTGATCGAGCTAATAGAACCAGCAGGTACGCACATGCGCTAGCAAAGAGATGTCCATCGGGCGAAAACCGGAGCGTGGATATGGGCTTGGAATGCACGTCTTCGCGGAGCGTCTGTTGCGTCCAGCTCACTGCCATTTTTGTCTCAATCAGCTGCTAACACGGAATGATGGGGAGGATAGCGAGGCCTCATTTCATCCAATGATCATCCACCTATATCCCATTCCAGCCAATCACCAACGGGCGTGTGGACCGACATTGCGCACTCAGATCGGCATTGCCATTAGCAGCGCGTCCGGCCATGAACAACTTCGACTCGTTCTTCCCCAGCCGCTCGTCGCCGCGCAATCCGTACCGCCACTCGGAGTACAAGCGGCCCAAGCAGTCGCCCAAGGACCGCGTGTTCGTGATCGTGGGCACGCTCGTGTGCTTCGCGCTCTTCCTGCTGGTCCAGTCGTCGCCCTTCGGCAGCTCCTCGGTCTCCGTCGCGTCCACGGGCGATGCAGCGGTCGATCCACAGCAGCCACAGGCCGCCTTTGCGGCCGTGGAGGCCACATCGCGAGCGCCGAGACTCAAGGGCGCTGCGGCCGCTACGCCGCCCGTGAACATGCGCATCATGACCTTCAACCTGCGGTTCGCCGGCGGCAACGACGGCGCCAACAGCTGGAAGTTCCGCAAGAGCCACGTGGCCGAGATCATCAACCGGTACCACCCGGCTATCATGGGCACGCAGGAGGGCCTGAAGGACCAGCTCACGGAGCTGGCGGCGCTGTTGGAGCACAAGTACGAGCGCTACGGCGTGGAGCGCGAGGTGAACGGCGAGTACGAGCAGATCTTCTACGACACCGAGGTGGTCGAGCGGCTCGACGGCGGCAACTTCTGGCTGTCCGAGTCGCCCGACACTCCGTACACGCAGGGCTGGGACGCCGCGTGCGTGCGGCTCGTGACGTGGTGCAAGTTCCGCCTCCTGGCCACGCAGCAGGAGTTCTTCTTCTTCAACACGCAGCTGGACCACGTGGGCGCGGCCTCGCGCACCTACGGCTCACAGCTGCTCTGGGACCGCATGCAGAAGATCACGGAGACGCCCGAGGCGCCGCTGTTCCTCGTGGGCGACTTCAACACGTACCGCCACACGAGCACGTATCGCTACTTCACGACTGCGCAGGACGGCCCCAAGCTGCTGGAGGCCTGGAAACAGGCCGAAGAGCCCATCGGCAAGGTCTCGTACACGTACCACGGCTGGGCCGGCGTGGACAACGACGGCGAGCGCGGCGCCGAGCCGGCCGCGAACCACATCGACTGGATCTTCTACCGGCCAGCCATGCGCGTGCTCACGACCGAAGTGATCACGGAGGCGCGCAACGGCCGGTATCCGTCCGACCACTACCCGATCCAGGCTGAGTTTGTCTTCCCGCGGCCAGCCTAAGCTAGAAGACGGACACAGCAGTAGCAACAGGAACGAGAGACTCTGGACAGTGCGTACAATGGATTGCTGTTGCAGTGATGCTTGCGTTGTCTTGCTTGCTATTATGTGTCTCTAGGCCGGCATGGCTATCAGTAGCAGGCGCGTGGCTGGCCCTGGCCGTGACGCAGAACGACGGTGTCGAGCGCTACGCTCTCGTAGCCTCGTGTAAAGTCGCCCAGTATCCTCAACGACGACAGAGCCGTGAGTACGGCCACAAACTCGCACTGCGTGGGCGTGGGCCAGTCCAGAATGACGTTCTTCGGGTCCTTCAGCCAGCCTGCGCGCTCGTTCAGAGGCAGTCGGAACTGGGTCGTGGTGCCGTCGTACGTGAAGATATAGCTGAGCGGCATGGCCAGCGTGATGCCTGCGTTCTGGTTGCATGTCGAGCACTCGAGCACCACGAGCTTGCCCCAGCCCATCAGGTTCAGGTTCGCGGCTTCAAAGCTGCCCTCGGCCGAGGACAACACAAAGTCCAGAGTGCCGCCATAGGCCGCCCACTGGTTGCCCAGGAACTTGGCTGGTGCATTGAAGTACCAGAGCAGCGAGTCGTCTCCCGTGTCTGCTCGTCGGCGGATCACGGCGTCCAGGCCGTAGATGTAGTAGCTGAGCAGACTGCCACGCGTGATGGCCTGGAACGTGGGCTGGGCCCCGACGCCATTGGCGCCCGTGTTGTCCAGAATGCTCCAGTTGTCGATGCCCAGATCGAATGTGCTGCTCACGAGCGCATCGTTGGTCGTGATCACCACGATGCCCTCGTTGGAGGTGTCCACGCCGTTGGTCACGGTGTAGCGGAACTCTGCGTACTAAGCGACGTCAAGGGTCAGCACTCGTTGCAGGCCAAGACCAGGGCATAGGCCGTTAGTGCACGCACCTTGGTGTTGAGTGGAGAGCTGCCGTAGAGCGGGCGAAGGAAGACCACTCTGTGCTTGGAGCCTGTGACGATCACTGGCGTCGAGGCGATCCGTGTTGTGGCGTCTCGCTTGGGCTCGTAACCGTAGGAGCTGAAGACCTGTGAGAGCTGGTACAGCTCCCCACTGCCTGGCAATGACGTGATCGTGACCGTAAGCTTTCATCGTACCAGCAAGCACTATTAGGCCTCGTGAGCAGAACAACAGAGCGTCAGGGACTCGTTCTGAGAGAGAGTCGCACCTTAGCGCCATCCAGATTGAACCCTTTGAGCGACAGCACGGCCTCCTGGCCAGGATCGACGTGGTACACGAGATTGCGCGCCACCGGCCTACCACACACACAGTCGCCGCATGAGCCAAATGGCAGAACGAGCACATAGTCCTCAGTCTGATCTCACTTGTCAGCCAGTGCAGAGCCGCTGAGCTGTGCGAGCAGCAGCCCCAGCGCCGCCGTGCGTAGCCATCGCCATCGGCCACATGATCTCTCCATCGGAACTGTGTGTCGTTTCAAAGAGCAACAATAGCTGCACTGGTACATGGTACCACCGTGCCTACTGTTGCCCACTTCGATACAAGCCCCTTCTGACCACGGACGTCAGCAGGTCATTCCCCCCAAAGCATCCAAGAGCTACGTAAGCCAAGTCCCGATGGGCCTCTTCACGCCGTCGCCCACGATCAACTACAACTTCGTCAGCGGGGTCTACGCCTTCTTCAGCGCGCTGTGCGTGCTGCTGGCCGTGCTGCACAAGTATACCGAGGCCGTGGAGGGCTTCTACATCGTGCTCGTGCCCTTCCTGCCCGCGCTGGTCTGGAGTCTGGTCGTGCGCGCCCAGTGGCTCAAGCAGCTGCAGGAGACGCCCGTGGTCAAGGAAGAAGGCGAAGACGCAGCAGCAGCAGAGCCAGAGAGCAAGAAGGACAAGTGATAGAGCTACAATGGTGTATACATTTGATGAACAGTGATAATGTCGTGCGTCGCAATCGTTCCTTCATGCAGCAGCAGCCGAGTCCAGCAGCAGCGTCTGCCATGCGCTGTAGCGCTGCGTTTCCTCTGCATTGTGCAACTGCTCGCGGGCAAAGCGCATCAGCAGGGTCTGCAGCTCGCGCTCGTACACTTGGGCGCGTGTCGAGCGCTTGCTCTCCTTCTCTTTGCAGGTCTCGGCGGTCTCCGGTTCTTCTTGGGCAGCCAGCATGTGCCTGAACAGCTCGTCCAGTAGGCTCGCTACAGGCGAGACAAAGAGAACGCTTGCGCTGGTACTGCGTAGTATTTGCTCCAGCGCAGCCTGCTCGTAGCAGGTCGGATTCCACTGCACAGCCGACATGCGGCACAGCTGAGGCACGATTCGATCGCACAGCATTGGCGAATGCACGCCACAGAGCTGCCCCACGCTCTTAAGCGTCTCCAGTGCTGCAAGGATCTCCAAGACGCTGCTTGCGCTGTAAAGCACAAGGAGAGAAGCATCAGCCAATGTTGCATCTTCACACAAGCTCACAGCCACGTACTCTTGTGCAGCTTTAGCGCATGCGCTGCGCTGAAGCACGATCGCGATCTCAAACAGGCGATTGTACAGGCTTTCCATGCTTGTCAGGCGGCCATGCTGCAAGAAGTGCGCTGTCAAAGCGTCCTGGCCACGACCTACAGAGACAGTGCTCAATGAGAGAGAGGACTCCACGGCGTCACAGAGCAGTATGCTAAGAGCTCACGTACGCTGGATCAGCTGGGCGACCTGTAGCGTGAGACGTCCGACCGCTTGCTTGAGCGCCGCGTGCTCAAAGTCCAAGATGTGTTTGATGGCGAGTGCGTCCAGCACGTCGTGCACATGAGGAAGTAGCGCTTTGTCCAGCGACCCCGTCATGAGCCAGAAGAGCAGCTCAGTGGCCACGGCAGTGCTGTCGGGCGTGACGACACTCGTGACCTCGCTCTCGCCTCGGATCCGTGCCAGCACGAGCTTCATGTACGTGTCTGGTGCTGTGAATCGACCCGTGAGATCCGCGATCTCGCACAGATCCGTGGCGATCTCGGGCTCTCGCCAGAGCGACAGCAGCGTGTTCAAGATCGAATGCGCGTCCACGGTGATGGTCTCTTCGCTAAACACGAGCACGCTCTTGAGCAGGCGCACCGCATGCGCACGGGTCTTGCTTTGCCAATTGCCTAATTCGCGCAGGATCGGAGCCAGAAAGCGCCTCGCGCGGCCGCGAACGTACAGTCGAGCACCGAGCGACGGTCGCTCCTTGTCGAACGGCTTTGGCAGCTGCTTGGTGTAGTTGTAGCTCGGGTTGCGGCCGTCCATGCCGTACTGCTTGAACTCCAGCACCTCCTCGCCCTGTTCCTCCTCAAATCGTTGCCCCAGAAACGCCAGCGTCTTGAGCGCCTGCTGCGCGATGTTGTCGTTCTCGTCGCTCACGGCGCTGAGCAGATACGGCATGAGTCTGGACTCGTGATCGAAGCGATCAGTCAGATGCTGCAGCCAGTCGCCGATCATGGCGAAGAACGCGCTGCGCACCAGCACGTTGGGGTCTTGGTCCAACTTGGCGAAGTAGTTGAGCCGCACTTCGGTCGTGTAGAACGCCGCGACGGGGATCACGTTCTCGTCGCGATGGCCCAGCAAATCCACGATGGCCTCGGTGCCGCTGCCCTTGCATTTCTCAAAGTTCGGGCAGCTCACGAGCGCCTGGATGGCCTCGATCGCAGCCATCCGCACGCGCGCCAGGCGGTGCAGCAGCAGGTCCTTCATGGTGCGCACGAGCGCCACGCTAAAGTGCTTGAGCACCGAGACCATGTGATGGCTCAGCATGGTCAGCAGGCGGCAGGCCTGGATGTTGACCTCGTGGAAGTCGTCGTGCAGCGAGGCCACTAGCACGAGCAGCAGATCAAAGATGTACGCGTGTAGAATCGACGAAGCGCGCTGCTCGAACGCGTTGGTCAGCAGCGCATCAACCAGGTGAAGGAACAGCAGACGGATCTCCTCGGACGGCTCTCCAGGCTTGAGGCGCGCCACCTGGTCGACGTCCACGTAGATGCGGCCGCGCTTGAACGCGTCCTGCAGGAACTGGTCGCGCGAGAAGCTCTGATTCTCCTCGTCGTATGCGTACTGACTGCTGATGCGCCGCACGATCGCCGGAATGAGGTACGGAATATGCAGCAAAAGATCCTGCTCGGTGCGCAGGAACTTGGTCGCCACGCGGATGCAGACCTCGCGAACGCTCTCGACCGGATCGTTGAAGCGCTTGAAGAGCGGACGCGCCAGCTCTGAGAACGCAATCGTGTTGTCGCTCGCCTGTTCATCTGGAGAGACTGACGATTGCGAGGGATCTCTGATGGGAACGATCGCATTCGACTGATCTTCCGGCTGGTTGCTAATCGTCTCCTGCAGAAACTGCAGCTCCAGCGCTCGAGCCGCTCTTTTGCGCACACTGGCACGCTCGTCCGTGAGTCTGTTGAGCTCCCGCTGCAGCACAAACGGCTCTGCACAGGCATCGCGTTTCCTCCCGTCGCTAGCAGCTGGCTGGTCGCCACAGCTCTTCATCGCTGCTAATGGCACCTGCTTCTTCTTCCGTGCTGCACCGTCGGACCTGTCGGTCGTCTTAATAGAGGCCATGGACCTCTTGAGCAGTGTCATGACGTCCATGTCGTTGCGCTGGCTCTTCATCTCCAGCCACAGCGCGTCCACATGCGCTGTCGCCTTGCTCTCCATCTTGTGCGAATGGATACGCGTGTGACCTTTCGAATGCCAACGTCTACTAATAGTAACGAAATCGTTTACTCTTTACTCAATTGCTACAACTACTAGTGATTCGAAATACAGATTTTAACTAATCGCATGTTTAGTATATGTGTGCTGCTATTAGCGCTAAAGTTAAATATGTTTCCTGCACACGTGGTGCTGTTGGGGCTACTATTTAAATGAGCGGACGACATCACGAAAGGGAGGAGGGGAGCGGAGGGGAGACGCAGAAGAGGGGGTCCTCTATTGACGTCAGTTACCCACCTGAGCCGCCATGAAGCGCGAGAAGCTGGAGCAGATCCGGGAGCTGGGCAAGGGCGGGCTGTCCAAGGGCCTGAGCTTCATCCGCAGCGCTGCGGCCTCCAACGCAGCGGGAGCCAATGGTGACGCAGCCTCCGCTGATATCAGTGCGGCGGCGGTTGCCGATGCCATCGCTGTGGACGCTGCGGTCGCGCCGGCGCCAGGGTTCTCCTCCGGTGGGAACGGCAATGCGCGCATGTCGTACGAAGACCTCGTGGCGCTGAGCATGAAGCTCACGCGCCAGAACAAGCTCATGAAGACGCAGTTCCAGCGCATGCACGCGCGCATCCAGGAGACGCAGGTGGCCGAGGCCGACGCCAAACTGCTGACCAAGTTCGTCAGCGACGTGGTTGGCATTGACCTGCTGGCTTGCCAGCGGCTGGAAACCAGCGCCAACGGGGACACGAGCGACGCCAAGGAAGCTGAGAACGCGGCGGAGCCCGAGCCCAAGAAGATCGAGAGCTCTCTTGATCTGAGGCAGATCACGGAGCGGTACAACATCGCCGAGGAGCTCAAGAGCCAGGAGCACCGGCAGCTGGTCGAGCGTCTGCACACCGAGATCGCGCAATTGCGGTCCTCTGCGTCGTCCCATTTGGCCTCCAGTGAAGCTCCAGTGGCGGCGCTGGACACTGCTGCGGACGACGACATTGACCTGCTGAAGAGCCCCGGGGCCCAGGCGCCGGTGGTGGCCTTCGCCACGCTGGAAGAGGAGAGCAGCGAGTCTTCACAGAAGATCGCTGAGCTCACTGCGCAGCTGGCGACTGCCACGACGCGGCTTTGTGAGCTGGAGGCGCAGATGCAGATCAGTGCGACTGAGCACCAACACAAGAGTGAGCAACTCGTGCAGCAACTGACGCAGCAAGGAGAGCTCGTGCAAGTGATTACTCTGGAAAAGCACGCGCTGGAGCAGCAGCTGAGCGAACTGAGAGCGGTGCAAGCGGATTCGGAGACGTCCTGGCAGCAGCGATTGGCGCAGAACGACCATCTGCAGCACGAGATGGCTGCCAAGCTGGAGCAGGCTGAAAGCGCTGTGGAGAAGCTCCAGAGTGAACTGGAATCAGCTGCAGCGACTGACAAGGCGATCTCTTCCTCTCCAGTGGTAAGCGCCGCTGTGGCGCCTGAGAATGGCCAGACGCCTCTCGAGCCGGAGGAGGAGCAAGACAAAGACTCTGCTGAGCTCCTGGCCAAGCTGGAGACTCTGGAAAACTCCATCGCAACGCTGCAGAGAGAGAATGAGGCGCTGCGCTCAGAGAACGCGAGCTCACCAGGCGAAGCAGAGAGCAGTGAACGAGAGTTCGTCGCGCTCTTGCAGCAGCTGGAGGCCGTGAAGCTGGAGCATGCGGAATGCGACCATACCATTCGCACGCTGCGAGGTGCGTTGCTTATAGGATTCATGAGCCAGGAAGGAATTTGATGCTGACGCTCGTGGTGCATTGCAGATAAACTCCAGCAGGCGGAGGAAGCGGTGCGCAGTGCGCAGAACGACTCGGAGCAGAACAGCTCCCTGTTGGCGTCGACGAAAGAGGCCATGGCTCGTCTGGCGGCCGAAGTCGAATGCCAAACGGAAGAGCGCGAAGAGTTCGCCCGCCAGCGAGCAACGCTTGACCAGGAGATCCAGAAGCTTTCGGGTGCGAAGGACGCACTCGAAGAGGAGCTCGGAGTGTTGCGCCAGAACACGAATGAGAATTTGGAATCCACGCTGGCTGAGGTCGAAACTCATCGCAAACAGTTCGACGTAGCAGTTGCTGAGAAATTGGCGCTGGAGAAGCAAATGAACCAGGAGCGCGAGTACGTCAAGGTTAAGATCGATGAGCTCGTGGCTCAGATCGGCACCGAGCGCCAGAAAGCCGAGGAATTGGAGTCCACGCTCCGAGAAAAGGACAAGCAGATGCAGAAGATGGCGAGCTCTCAAACGACCATGACGTCCCAGATGATGGAGCTGGAGAAGCAGGTGTTTGCCATGGAGAGCGATCTGCAGATGGCGGCCGAGGGACTCGAAGCACATGCTACGCGCGCCGAGCAGAGTGAATTGCGGCGCCAGGAAGCCGAGGGCAAAATGACCAACATGAAGCTCAAGATGGACTCGATGCGCGATGAGCACCGCAGCGACTTTGAGATGCTGCAACAGGAGAAGAACGCCGAGATGGAGCGCGTGAAGCAGGACCGAGGCGCGATCGCACAGAAGCTGGCGACTCTGGACGCAGAGCACACTGCGCTGCAGACAAAGTATCGCAACTTGGAAGGCGATCTAGCGGATGAGCGCCAGCGGCTCACGGAACTCGAGACTCGAATCGCGAGACAGACCACGGAGCTGGGCAACATGAGCATCGACTTGGCCGAGACGAAGAAAGCGCTGTCCGACCGCATGGCTCTGGCCACGCGGCTGCAGACAGAGAACATGGGCATCGCTGGCAAGCAGGCCGAACAGGCGGCACTGATTGAAAACGCTCTGCGTGAAGCCGGTGCCTGTCGCGACGCGCAGCACGAAGCCGAGAACAAGATGCGAGCGACGGTCGCCGAGATGGAGCGTCTGAAACGAACGAAAGAAGATACGGTGGCGGAGATGGCCAAGATGCAACGCGAGATGGCGAAGCAGCAGGAGCAAGTGAAGGCAGATCAGGCGCTTGCCGTTGTCAAGCTCCAGGCAGCCGTGGACGCAGAGAAGGAGAGCTTCAAGAAGGATCTTGAGCGAGTCGAAGCAGAAAGCAAGCACAAGTCCAAGCTGGCGCTGCAAGTGGTGCTGGAGAAGGAAGCGGAGATCGGCCGTCTCTCTCGGCGCCTGGCGGAGCTGGAAGAAGAGGTGCGCACTGGAGATGCCGACTCCCGCAAAATCTTTGAGTTTGCGCAGATGCAAGCGAACCGCGAGGCCGAAGCGCGAGCTCTGGGCATGCAGCTGGAAGAACTCACGCAGAAGCTCGGGGCCTCATACGATGCGATCCGCCAACTAGAGCAGGAGAAAGTCCGACTGGAGGAAGAGCTCACCACCATGATGCAGACCCAGCGTCGCGAGGGCGTCAACATGGAATACCTCAAGAACGTCGTGGTGCAGTACATGTCGTTCCGCCCCGGGTCTTCTCAGCAAGCCCGCCTGGTTCCAGTGCTGACCACTCTGCTCCAGTTCTCATCAACGGACATGGCAGATATCAAGGAGGCCACGTCCAATCGCCGGAGCAGCTGGGGCGCGTGGGGCTCCGAGAAGAAGGAATACAAGTCCATCATCACCGGAGGCACGCCGCCTCGCCCAACACCCACGGCCTCAAGTGCATCACGCACCGGCTCGGGAAGTGCGCTACCGTCGTTCTCGGGCGCGTCCTTTGAGTCGCCGTCCAACTCGCGTACGTCCAGTTTCACGCTTCCACAAGCATTGGATGGCAGCAGCAGCGCCACCAATGGCTCGTACAGACCACCGTCCACACGCGAAAGCGCCGACTTTTGAAGCTAGCAGCATAGAAACAATAGGACTGGAACCAAGAAGGGGTCTCTGTGTGTGTTTAAATGCCCGATAATCTGTCGGAGTTGCCTCTTGGACTTGTCTGTTCACCGCTGACTCATCTTTCTATTCATGATGAGCTCCGACGTTCGTCTAAACAGCAGCAAACAGCATCAGCATGAGAGAGGCAAACCAAACCAACGGACAGCAAACGAACCTTCTGGCTGCATCCTGTCGAGACATGCGCTTCGAGACTCCGTCCGACGACGCCGACCGGCTGAGCGGATTCGTGGACGGCAGAGGCGTGGTCATCATGAAGCTCTGGTGGCGGGACAGCGACGCCACGCGATTGACACTCCCCCACAGTCCAGTGGCAGCGTTCTTCTTGAGTTCAAGTTTGCCGTTGCAGGAACACAACAGTCGCATCCATTCGAGGCAGTAGTCTGCGTCACACAAGAGCATTCGTCAGTCCCAATGGCAGAGATGTACAAGTCGCAGAGCTTATGCAGTAGCCTGCCTACCTTCAGAGTCGCACTTGATCACCATTCGTTCCTGCGTCGGAGGCAGAGCGTTGTTGAAGGAACCGGCACGTGCCGATGAAGTGGTCGTGCCGACTGGTGAGGAGTTCAGCGTGATCACACAAGCAGACTTGCAACTGATCTCGGCTTCCTCCGCGTCGTTGCACGAACGCACTTCCACAATGTCCTTGGCGGCGAACGAGCCCAGAATGTCGGGCTCTTCGTCGTACAAGTGCAGCGCCAGCGACAGCACGAGCACGCGAGAGCTCGTGAGCACAAAGTACTTGGGGATCCACTTGCGGTCGTCCCACTCCTGCAGGTTGGCGGACGAGACCACCGCCGACTCGATCTGCATGCGCAGCAACTCTTCGTTGTCCTTGTGGGTTGAGAACGTACTCCCGCGACTGATAAACACGCCGGCACCAAGCGCATCCTTGTCCATGCCGGACTCCAGCTGCCCGTAGGCGCGCTTGACGTCCACGAGTGAATCATGCCACATCACAGCCTCCTCATCCGTGCGCGGGATGAGAATCACGCTGACGTCGGAGCCCAAGACCAGCTCGACCGCATTTTCGGGTGCGTTTACATAGGCAAAGCGTACTTCCGTCAGCGCACGGCAGTCGATCACACCGTAGCGAATGGAGCTGGCCTCATCCGCCAAGATCTCGTGCTTGTAGATCGACAATTCGTAGCCCCACTGCACGAAATAGCGCAGACGGATGCGCTCTTCGCTTGACGTTCGATAGTACAGCCATCCACTGGCGCTGAACGCAGGCTTCTGCTGCTCTAGCTCTCCTTCAATGCTGGCGTTTCGCACCGTGTTGTCAAACTCGCAGGTCTTGAGCAGCTCCTTGGGCAGTACCTGAATCGGCTCCAGAGGCGGCAGCGTGGCGTTCGCCTTGACCGACATGGAGTTTGTGCAGCAATCGTAGATGGCGTGCGCCCAATCCAGCAGCTCTGGCTGCGTATCAAAGGCCAGCAGGAAGGCGTAGAAGTCACCAACTTGGGAACTTGCCTCGACCGCCTTGGGGATCGCAAAGCTGATCTCCAGCTGGTAGAAATCGGCTTCGTCCTTGCTCCGTGTGCACACTTTGGTCATCCGAAGGTGGTAAATGCAGGGCAGCGAGATCATACCGAGCGGTCGACCGCCAGGCTCAGTGAAGAACAGCAGCTGGTGGTTGCGCAAAGAGAAGTACCGCCGCCGGAAGATCTGGTACAGTCGATCCAGCTTCCAGACCCAGGCTTCCTTCGGTGGAGTGCTGACCCATGAATGCAGACTCGGCGCCTTCTTCAAGATCAAACCACCACACGAACACATCACCAGCATCCACCGCTTGGCGTATTTCGCGCTCTCGGCCACTAGTTGCACTTCGACTTCGCCCTTGACTTTGACCACGAAGCTGCCAGCGTCCACGCCGTCCGAATGCACTTCCTCGATCTCCTTGAGCGAGATTGCGTCCAGTGCATCGCCCCACTCGTTGTCGTAGTCGTCTTCGTTGGCGTAATAGCTGAACACGCCGTCCGAGATCGTTGCGAACACCAGCATGCCGGACACTTGCAGCATGCCCGAGAACTCGGTCACAGTCAACAGTGTGGCCATGATATTAGCCGCTGCATCGTTGCGATCGTCTTGCAGCTCAGTACCGTTGTCCATGCTATGGCTCACCATGAGCTCTTCATCTGCCTCCGGGATGGCGCTCATCAATCCAGCGTTCTTCATGGCCAGGATCTTCTCCTTGGTGGAGTAGCGAGGGCCTTCGGCAAAGTTGATGCCGGCGTCGTCGTAGTAATAGTCCGAGATCCAGATCAAGGTCGACAACCAGGTCTCCTTCTGGGCGTACGTCTCTGCTACAAGCTATATCACAGAGAGGGAGGGGGGGCATGAGTCACAAACAGCTCACGTAGGTGCAGTGTGCAGTCCATGCGTGCACGTACCATCCACATGATGTCGTCCTTTGTGGTCAATCGGATCGTAAAGTCCAGGTTTTCCAGGTACCCGGACTCGGCCTCGCGCACATCTTTGATCGTCCGGAGGTCCAGCATGCTCGCGTACGAGTGCAGACTGTCGCTATCGTGCACTTCGTACTTGAACAGCAGCAGCTCATGCTCCTTGAGCACGACGAACCGAGGATGGTAGGCCGTAAAGCCAGTGGCCTGCGGCTTGCGGACGTAGAACCAGCCCTTGGTGGCCGTATGCAAGGTCACATCCTTTAGACTGCGGAAGAGCGGCGGAGTCACCTGGATGTTTGGATCCACGTATTTCAAGCTGTTGAGCATCAGTCGCGAGTGCGCAGGACGACTCACTGGCATATCGGACGACCGCGTACCAGGGTACGCGCTGCTGTTACTGCGCGAAGCTCGTCTCGTCACCGACGACAGATCGTACTCCTGGCCCGTGAGTCGTTTGGCCTCTTGGCCGATGCAGATGCCCCACTTCATCATCTTCTCGTGCGTATCAAAGCACAAAACGAACGAGCGGCGGTACTTTTGCACGGCGCCCTGCATCAGCACGCCCAGCTCCAGCCGCCAGGGCATCATGTCCTCCGTCACCTCACCGCTGTTGTTGTTGTGGTCCGACATGTCGCTCCACGAAACAGAGCTCGTGGCGCTTGTTCGGACGAACGAGTTCTTCTTCGAGAGCCCGTCCGTGACCTGACTGGGCACGATGCCCACAATGGCGTCGCAGCGGAGGATCCCGATCGGCCGCAGCCGGCTGGCGGCAAAGTCCTTGTTCGTGTAGTACATGAGCTTGCCGTCCTCCAGCAGCATCATGCGGTGCACTGCGAACGTGGGCACGAGGTCGCCCATCTTGCCCACGTCGTCTTCCAGGATCTTGCGGGGCTCCAGCGCTGGGTAGAATTCCACGACCGAGATCGGATGCACCGGAATGGACAGCTGCGTGGCCTTGGCCGAGAACAGCGGCGAGTTCTTGAGCAGGTCCACCCACTGGAGCATGTCTTGCCGGTCCTTGGTGTAGAACGTGAAGATGCTGCGCGTGCCTTCCAGCGTCACGCCCCATTGCTTGGGGTGGCACTGCGTGAGCGCAGACACGACCTCGCGTGAGTCGTTCGTGGGCCGGATGTCCCGCACGTCTTCCATGGGGATCGTCATGCAGGGCTCGTCCACGCGGCCGCCCTGCATGCTGGGCTTGAACAGCCGCAGGCGGTCGCCATTGAGCTGCAGCATGCGGATGCGGTACCGATGGGCCGCGGGCTCCTTGGCCAGCACCCAGCCCTCGGCCACGCGGTTCGTCTCGGTCGTCGTCTGGTGCTCGATGCGCGAGAAGCGCAGCGTGAGCGGTCGCCCGGCCGAGCCCAGCATCTCGATGGCCTGCTTGAACTCGATGTTGGTGAAGTAGTTGCTGTTGATCGAGATGAGGATGTCACCCACGCGGATGGCGCCCGAGGCCTCGGCTGGGCCCATGGCGTTGCCGTCGCGCGGGTCTTCGAAGCCACAGACCATGACTTCGTCGTCCACGGTGCCGCGCAGGATCAGATGCAGCGGGCCGGGCTGGTCGAACGTCACAGTGATGATCTTCTCCTTGAAGTCGTCGTTTGCGCCCTTGCCATCCGGATCGTCCGCCAGACCGGACGTCATGCGCATGCCGTTGGCGTCCGTGAAGCGCGAGCCCTGGGTCAAGGCCGCCGTCTTGCGCGCGATGGCCGTCGGCCGCGGGATCACGGAGCTGCCGCGGATGATCGTGGACTCGGGCCGCTGCATGAGCTTGGGCTTGTACTCACCACGCAGCTACAGATCCAACCGAGCCGTCAGTAAGCCCCAGAGAGTCACGGCCAGAAGCCCAGGGACGGAACGTACCACTAGCGTGAGCACCGTGGCCCAGCGCACCATGTCCTCTCGGTTGTTGCCAGCGATGGTGTAAATGCGGTCAGCACAGACCTATAGACAGAGAGAGCTGAGCTGTGGATCAAGATTCCCTATCACCCGTGCAGCGAACGCACCAGATCCAGTGCGTGTTCTGGCGCATCGGCGACACTGGACGGCAGAACGGCGTTCACGGACGCCAGATGAATCGCGCCGAGCTCCTGCTCCTCGGCCTCGCTCTTGAAGTAGCGCAGGATCATGCCGTCTAGTACGAACCAGCGCGAGCGATACGTGCTGCCCGGCAGATGCAGCCGCAGCACGCGCGAGCTGTTGAGCTTCTTGCCGCCGGCGCCCACGTGCTGCGCCTTGCGCTTGAAGTCGGGCTTCTGCAGATAGCCCTTGGGGTTCTCGAGCCAGTCCGAGTGGATGGCGCCCGTGATCTGCATCTGGTGCACCTCGCGTGAGAGCTTCTCGTACGCGTTCTCCGTCGCGCCGCCAGGGTCGCGCGGCCCGCCGCTCGCGCCCAGATCCGTCGCCATGGTCTCGCGCTCTGCTTGAAAAGCGAAGGAGTGAGGTGGCTTCTTGCTCCGAATACAAGCCCCGCTTTCCTCCCCTGCAGGGTCCCCTCCCCCTCCCCTCCGCTCCTGTTTTGCGCACAAATGCAACCCACAAATGACACAATGGGCACCTGCAATGGAACGACAACCACACTGGACCTCGCGAATTTTATTCAGTAAATTCGTATTTTACGAGAATGCGGAACAACGATTCGGAGAATTGAGGAAAGAGCGTGTACAAAAACGGATATTTGCGAAAGTAACCATGCTACAAGCAAATGGCTACAGTCTCACCATTTACTGCAGTGCCACCAGCTCGATGGCTTCAGCAACCGCCGTATGAGGCACAGGAGCCGCTGTTGTCTCGTATTGAGATGAACCCATGGAGGCGGAGGCTGGGAACGGACGTAGAACGTGCTGCTTGCCAATGAGATGCAGCATAAACGAGCGTCGCTCACTCACGCCGTTCGTGAAAATGATCTCGTACAGACCTGGATACATGATCAGGTCGCCGTTCTCATCGCACAGGCCGAGTGTCAACGGATCCACCGTGAACGTCATCTGCTTGCTCTCCTTTGGCTTGAGCGTCTCGCGCTTGTACACGAACAACTGCTGGTTCAGCAGCAGCGCAGAGCCCGTCGCGTCCGTGCTGAGCGGGCGGAAGAAGCCGAAGACCACTTCGTCACCGGTTCGCGTGCCGGTATTGCGCACTGTGATGTCAAACGTCGCGTTGTGTGGGGCCTCCAGGATCTTCGGGATCCCCGCGGTCTCGCTATCCGCCGCGTCCAGCGTAAACGTCGTGTAGCTGAGCCCCCAGCCGAAGGGGAACACGGGCACCTCCTTGAAGTAGCGGTAGGATCGACCCGGGTAATCCGTCATGCTCATGCTCTTCATCTTGACAGAGTCCACGTAGTTAGAGCGGTACATGGTCACAGGCAGCTTGCCGCCAGGGTTGTAGTCGCCAAAGAGCACGTCCGCGACTGCTTTGGCGCCGTAAAAGCCCGGGTAAAAGGCCTCAACCAGGCTGTCTGTGTAGAGAATGATCTCTTCGGTGCCCACGATGCCGCCGTTGAACAGCACGACGACCATGGGCTTGTCGATCTTGCGGATGTGTTTGAGCAGCTGCAGTTGGATGCTGGGCAGATTGATATTGTCGCGGTCGTAGGATTCGCGCTCGACGGTCGTGTCAATGCCGAGGAACAGCACCACGACGTCCGCATTCTTGGCAACTGCCGCAGCTTCAGCGAAACCGGCCGTGGAGGTGTCGTTCATGCCGCATCCACGCGCTTTGGTCGTGAATTTGTCGCCGTTGGCAGCCTGGATCGCTTCAAATGGAGTCTGCACACAGCCCAGCTCCTTGTAGTCACCATGACAGATCTGGCCGTAGTAGTTGCCCATGATCCCTTCACGCGATAGCGCATGCGGTCCAATGACAGCCACTTGTGTGCCCTTACGCAACGGCAGAGTCTGGTTGTGGTTCTGCAGTAGCACCAGCGACTTGCGCGCAGTCTCGAGCGCCAGCGCCTGGGACGACGGCTTGTTCACTTCACTTGGCGCCACATGCCAGTACGGCTGGTTGTCGATCGGGTCCAGCAGACCCAACTGGAACCGGAGCGTCAGCGTTCGTCGAATGGCATCGTCCAGGTACGTTTCGTCCAGCTTCTTGCTGTTCACAAGCTTCTCGAGGCATTCCTCGTACACGCTACCGCTGTTAATATCTGTGCCGCTCTTGAGCGCCTTCATGCCGGCCTCGCAAAGCGACTTGGTGAAGTGGTGGTTGTCAAAGATGCCGCGGATCGCGCCGGAATCACTCGTGATGTAGCCTTCGTAGCCCAGATCGTTGCGCAGCACGGCCGTCATGTTGTCGTTCGAGCACATGGGTACACCGTTCAACGCGTTGTACGAGCACATGACACCCTTGGCCTTGCCGTCTACCACGGCCGAGCGGAAGGCTGGGAAGTACGTGTCCGCGAAATCGTATCTGGAAACGATCGCATTGAACTGCTGGCGATCCACGCCGCCGTAGTTCTCGTAGGAGTAGGCCATCCAGTGCTTGAGCGTCACGACGGCCTGGAGGTATTTTGGATCCTTGCCTTCCTGCAGGCCGCGTGTGTAGGCCACACCATAGAGAGAGTTCACTAGAGGGTCTTCGGACGGCGTCTCCATGTTGCGGCCCCAGCGAGGGTCTCTATTGATGTTGATATTGGGCGACCAGCAGTCCAGGCCTAGATGAGGACCTGCCTTGTAGTTCTCGCGCGCGCCTTCGAGCCAGAGCGCACGCAGCTCCCAGCCGATGACCTGGGCCATGTCGTACGCGGCCTGCGGGTCAAAGATCGCGCCAAAGTTGACTGGGTTCGGGAACGACGTGGCACAATTGGTGCCGCAAGTGGACTGCACGCCGTGCACACAGTTGGCGCCCCAGTTGTACTCGGGCAGACCAATATCAGGCACGCTTCCGCGGGGACTAGCGCGCGCCGTGAGCATGAGCACCTTGTCATGTAGCGAAATGCGCGCCAGCAGGTCGGCCACGCGCTCGGGCGTACTGAGCGAGGTGTTGCAAAAGGGCAGGCTGGTGAAGTTGCCCTCGCAGGCGCGAGGGATCTCGGCCTGCGTCTGGGAGAGCGCCAGCGCCGTCGCGAAGAGCGCCAGAGCCCGCATTCTTCTTCAGCCTGATTCGTGAGCTCCTGGTCGATCTTTGAAGTTGGAAGGGGAGGGCGTGTGTAGACACCGATGCCATTGGCTGAAAATAAATATGCTTTTAGCCAATCATATTTGGGTGAGGAAACGAAGCGGCATCTTTGCGGCATTTCAAGATGTGGCGCACAAGTCGCAGGTCCATGGCGCAGGTGAGTCGCTGGCGGATGCAGAGCGCCGACAAGAGCTCCATGAGCTGCAGATTGGCATCTCGCTCTTGCGCTGCAGGTGGTGGTGCAGGTGGTGGAGGCGCATTGCCAGAACAGCAGGCAGATGACGAGCACTTTCGGCTGCCCCAAAGGTGCCAAGGGATGCCGCACCAAATGCACTTGTCTTTGTGTCGTCGACTCATGCAATCTGCTTGCTGCATGCCAATGCCCATAGCTTTGTGAGCGGGTTCCAGCATCGAACGCCGCGCTTCGGGTTCAATGGACTGGGAGAACTTGTGTACCTGCGCACGTACTCGCGCGTGAAGGCCGATGGCACAAAGGAGCGCTGGCACGAGACGGTCGAGCGGGTCGTGAACGGCACGTTCTCCATGCAGCTGGCGCATCTGAAGACGATACAACGTGAACACGAACCCATTCAGCGCAAGAGCGAAGACATGATGGAAGACGCCAAGGAGATGTACACGCGCATCTTCGAGATGAAGTTCCTGCCTCCGGGGCGAGGGCTCTGGGCCATGGGCACGCCCATCACGGAAGAGCGCAAGCTCTTCGCAGCGCTCAACAACTGTGCGTTCGTATCGACCCAGGACATCGCAAGCCCTGGAGAATCTCCTGCGGAGCCTTTCTGCTTCCTGATGGAGGCGTCCATGCTTGGCGTGGGCGTGGGCTTCGACACCAAGGGAGCTCACCAGATCACGATCCAAGGCTGCGATAGCGAAGCTTCACCCAGTGAATACCGGATTCCAGACTCTCGAGAGGGCTGGGTCCAGGCCACGCGGCTGCTGCTGGAGGCGCATTTGCAGCACAAGCCGCGCGTGAGTTTCGACTATTCGCTCATTCGGCCCGCAGGAAGCCCCATCCGGGGCTTTGGTGGCGTCACCTCGGGCCCAGCGTCCTTGCAGAAGCTGCATGCTTCGTTGGACCAGCTTCTGGGCCAGCACATTGGGAAACCGTTGTCCGCGCGCCTGATCGTGGACATCATGAACCTCATGGGCGTCTGCGTGGTCTCGGGGAACGTCCGTCGCACAGCGGAGATCGCGTTTGGCGACTACAAGGACGAAGAGTACATCGCACTCAAGGACTACAACGCGAACCCAGAGCGAGCAGCATTCGGCTGGACGTCCAACAACAGCGTGCTGGCCGACATCGGCATGGACTACGCTCCGATCACGAGACGCATCGCACACAACGGCGAGCCTGGGCTTGCGTGGCTGTCGAACATGCAGCAGTTCGGACGCATGAACGGCGTGCGTGACGACCGCGATGCGAAGGCCGCCGGCGGAAACCCGTGCCTAGAGCAAACACTGGAGTCGTACGAGATGTGCTGCCTCGTGGAGACGTTTCCCAACACGCACGAAAGCCTGGAGGACTACAAGCGCACGCTCTGGTACGCGTTTATGTACGCCAAGACCGTGACGCTTGGGCTGACGCACTGGCCACGCACCAACGAAGTCATGGCGCGCAATCGCCGCATCGGCTGCAGTATGTCGGGCATCGCACAGTTCGTCGCTCATCATGGGCTGGATTCGCTGAAAACGTGGTGCGAAGACGGCTATGACGCGATCCAGGCGTACGATCGCGCTCTCTCGACGCAGTTTGCGGTGCCAAAGTCCATCAAGACCACAAGCATCAAGCCTAGCGGAACGGTCTCGCTGCTGGCCGGCGCCACCCCAGGCATGCACTACCCCGAGAGCCGCTACTACATCCGCCGCGTGCGTCTGGAGCGCGAATCAGAGCTGCTGCCAGCGCTGGAGGCCGCTGGGTTCCCCATAGAACCAGCAGCAGAGGCGCCTGACGCGACCGTTGTGGTCTCGATCCCGATCGACGTGGGCGACGGCGTGCGGACGCTGGACCAGGTGTCGGCCTGGGAGCAAATGGCGCTCGCGAGCTTCCTGCAGCGGTACTGGGCGGACAACCAGGTGAGCTGCACCGTGACGTTTGATCCGGAGTGGAACGGCCCGGACGAGCTTGAGAAGATGCTCGAGTTCTTCCAGTACCAGCTCAAGGGCATCAGCATGCTGCCCAAGATCGCGCATGGCGCCTACAAGCAGATGCCGTACGAGCAGATCGACGCAGCAACGTACCGCGCCATGACGACCACGCTGGCCCCGCTGGTGTTCGGTTCCGGGATCCACTCGGGCGAGACGGACGTGACGCCCGTGCCGGACCAGTTCTGTGACGCGTGCCAGATAGATTCATAGCCGACTTGTGTATAGAGAGTAGCGTTAGATACGGGTTGGTCAGCTGGAGATCCCATCGGAGCGGTTGATCACTTGAGAAGGCAGCTGCGTGTGAGAAAATAAATCATCATACCCTGAAACGAGCGGCCATGCGCAGTCGCCAAAAATTGGCTCTTCCAGTCACATACCGTAGATTCGAAATGACCCAGTGGCCATCCCACTGTTCGCATCCAAAGGAGCCCACAACGTTGCTTGCTGCAGGCGTGAAGACATCCAGTGAGCCCGAAAGGAGCGGCGGAAGGACAGCCGAAGTCAGCTTGGATGGCTGCAGCGCACTGTCCAACGACCGTGACGTGAGCTGGCCCACAGGACGCAGTGCCACTTGGTCACCGGCTGGAGCCACAAGCTGGAAAATCCATCGCGGGCGTCCGTCTCAGCAGTTCGGTTTGTGGCTGTTGACGACTTCAGCAGTTGACAGAGACGGGCCAGTTGGCACGGAGCTGAACCCTTTGACCTGCTTGAAGCCATGGAGGGCGAATCTGGTCGCGTTCTCTCCCGTCATAACTCAAGTTCTCTCGCCACACGCACACTCTCGTGATCATGAAGAGTCTGTCCATGCTGCTGCTGGCGGCCATGGCCCTGCTGCAGGCTCCGCAGGCGCAGGCCGAGATCGCTCGCGCCTGCACGGGCAAGACCGAGAGCCTGCCGTTCTGCAACACGACGCTCAGCACCAGCGACCGCGTCAACGACGTGATCTCCAGGCTCACGCTGCCTGAGAAGGTGCTCATGCTGGTCGCTCGCGCCAGTCCCCGCGGAAGCGTGCCCAAGATCGGGTTGCCTGAGTACAACTGGGGCGCCAACTGCGTGCACGGCGTGCAGTCCACCTGCGGCACTAATTGTGCCACGTCGTTCCCGAACCCAGTCAACTTTGGCGCGATCTTTGACCCCGAGATCGTGTACGACATGGCCCAAGTCATCGGTCTGGAGCTGCGCGCGCTCTGGCTCGAAGGCGCACGTGAGAACTACGCTGGTGGCCCGCATCTGGGCCTGGACTGCTGGTCGCCCAATATTAACATCAACAGAGACCCGCGCTGGGGCCGAGCCATGGAGACGCCGTCCGAAGACCCGCTGGTGAACTCGCTCTATGGTGTGGCCTACACGCGCGGCCTGCAGGAAGGCAAGCAGGACCCACGGTATCTGCAGGCCGTGGTGACTCTCAAGCACTGGATGGCCTACTCGTTTGAGCACTACGACGGCGTCGACCGCATGGGCTTCAACGCCATCGTGTCCAAGTATGATCTCGTGGACACGTACTTCCCAGCCTTCCGCCGCTCGATCGTGGAGGGCAAGGCCAAGGGCATCATGTGCTCATACAACAGCGTGAACGGCGTCCCGATGTGCGCAAACGACAACATGACGGCCATCCTGAGAGACGACCTGGGCTTTGACGGCTACATCAACGGAGACACTGCTGCGATCGAGGCCATCTTCAACAGCCACCACTACACGTCGTCTCTGTGCGAGGCCGCCTTGAAGGCCATTGTCAGCGGCACGAACATTGACAGTGGCAATGCCTACCAGAACTGTCTGCAGCAGCTGGTCGAGTCCAAGCAGCTCGACATCAAGTACGTGGACGCAGCATTGAAGCAAACGCTCAAGTTGCGCTTTGAATTGGGCCTGTTTGACCCGATCGCCAACCAGCCGTACTGGAAGGTCAAGCCCAGCGAAGTGAACACGGCGTCGTCCCAGGCGCTGAGCCTCAACGCCACGCGCAAGTCGCTCATTCTGCTGCAGAACAACAATCAGACGTTGCCACTGGCCAAGGGCACGCGCGTCGCGGTCATCGGGCCGCACTCTCAGTCCCGCGACGGCATCATGGGCAACTACTACGGCCAGATCTGCCATGGCGACTACAAGGAGCTGGGCTGCGTGCAGACCATGTACGAGGCCGTCAAGGCCAAGAACGGAGCTGCCTATACCACCACAACGAACGGCAGCGACATCAACGGAACCTCCACGGCCGATTTTGCCAAGGCCATTCAGCTCACGCAGGATGCTGACGCCGTTGTGCTCTTCATGGGCATTGACACGACCATTGAGCGTGAAGCGCATGACCGAGATAACATCGACTTTCCCGCCATCCAGCTGCAACTGCTCAAGAAGATCTACGCTCTGGGCAAGCCCACGACCGTCGTGCTGTTCAACGGCGGCATCATGGGCACGGAAGAGGTCGTGCAGTACACGGACAGTCTCATCGAAGCCTTCTATCCTGGGTTCTACGGCGCCGAGGCCGTGGCTGACGTTCTCTTTGGGGACTACAACCCAGGCGGCAAGCTTCCTGTGACCATGTACCGCTCTGACTACGTGAACTCGGTGTCCATGATGAGCATGAGCATGACCGAGTACCCTGGGCGCACGTACCGCTACTTTAAGGAGGAGCCTGTGTTCCCGTTCGCCTGGGGACTGAGCTACACGTCGTTTGCCTTGACCGCCCCCAATGCCAACACGTCCGCCGTGCGCACCATTTCCCCAAGCGCCAACACCACGTCGTTCGACATCCGCGTGAAGAACAACGGCTCACGAGCCGGCGATGAAGTGGTGTTCGGCTTCTTCCGCCCGCTGTTGACCAACGCCACAGGCTCGGCCTCGCTGCTGAACCACCAGCTTTTCAACTACAAGCGCGTGCATCTGGCCGTGAACCAGAGCGTCACGCTCCAGTTCAGCGTGAACGAGACCACGCTGGGGCTGTACGACGACGACGGGAACTTCCGCGTGTTCCCAGGCACGTACGAGGTCATGTTCACTAACGGCGTGGACGAGACCATCTACTTCCACGTGCACGTCAACTGCTCGGAGCAAATGGTGCGTGGCTATCCGTCGTCCGAGGGCACCAGCTTCAGCGCCGGGTCCTCCAACTCGGCGGTCACGCCAGCCAAGTCGGCAGCACCCGCTCCCACAGTGATGCTCCCTGTCGTGGGCATGGCCTTGGCGGCATTGCTGCTGTGCATACTTTAGGTAGAGATCCATCATTGTTAGAGTCTTGTTCAAATACAAATACAACACATAAGCTTACTACAGGAACCGGTCCATTCTGGGAGTTGCATAATCGTACGAGTACCATGCCTTCATACTAATCCATTACTACTACTACTACAGGAACCGGTCCATTCTGGTAGTTGCACAAACTCAAACGCAAGACACAACTAATCGTACGAGTGCCATGCCTGCATACTAATCCATTATTACTACTACTACCACCCTACTGGCGCATCCAGATGAGGGCGAAGAGCATGAAGAGCAGCGCCGGCCAGCCAAAGAGCAACACGAACAGCAGCGAGAGCCACAGCTTGATCTTGCCGAAGCGCATCTGCGGGAACTTCCAGAACGCTGGGATCACCAAGAAGCCCTCGAAGAGGAAGCTGCCGATCCGCGACAGAGTTGAAGCTGACGAGTCGCCGGATGACGGCTGCAGGGGATCGCGCTCGGACTGCTGCGGCATGCGGCCGCTCTCGAGCGTGGCCAGGCTGGCCATCTTGGGGTGGCCCGGGTTCACTGTCTTGGCTGGCGGAGCACTCGACTTGACGCGCGGGTCGTTGTCCGGCACGATGTCGCCATTGATGATGTGCACCATGGTCCTTGAGTCTGGGAAGTTTCTCCTTTGAAGAATGGCGGTAGTGCCCACTAAGTTCGTATTCGATTTTCTTCTTTTATTATCACTCGTTAAGTGCGTCTCTTCAAGAACCAGCGTAAAGTTCGGTTTTGAAGATAAAACACGAAGCAGGGCCATGGGCAACGAGAGTTCGGTGCCGCTGCCGGACGGCGACGAGCAGCTGGAGCCGTTTATGGACGCGCTCTACTGCGGATTCCGAGTTCTGGGCATCCAGGACCAGTCTCCAGCGGCCAAGGCCGGGTTTGTGTCCTTCCTGGACTTTATCCTGGAGGCCAACGGCATCCGACTGGTGAGCTAGCAGATCCACGTAGCTCCCGGGGAATGGATCAATTTAACAGCGACTGCACACAGGACGCAAAAGACTCGACATTGATGGAGCTCATTGCGCAAAACGAGGAGACCCCCATGGCGCTCAAGGTGTACAATATCAAGTCCCAGATAACACGAGGTATATGCGCTTGGCCACGACTGGCCTTTGGGTTGACTGCCTTCATGGACTGACACTGTCAGCTGCTGTATGTGCAGATGTCGTGCTGACACCAAGCCGTCGTTGGCCTGGGAAGGGTCTGCTCGGCGTCACGATCCGATTCGATTCGTATGAAGGCGCAGAAGACCAATTGCTGCATGTGATGGTACGTATTAGGGGACTCCTCATGTATGCGATTTCAACAGCTGATGGATTTGATTGCTTGGCCTGGAAACACAGCACGTCACGCCAGCATCACCAGCCGCTCTCGCAGGCCTGCAAGCTGAGACAGACTACCTGCTGGGCACACCAGAGCGATTATTGCGCAATGCAGAGGATCTTCACGACGTTCTGCTGGACTCGCTCGAGGACTCGTTCCAGTGCTACGTGTACAAGTAAGTGCCTTGTCATTTGCCTAGTATTAAGGATACATCTGACGCCTTCCACTCGCAGTACAGTGACCGATCAAGTGCGAATCGTATCTATCGCGCCGAGTGAGCAATGGGGAGGCGACGGCGTGTTGGGCGCAGAGGTCGCGCACGGCGTCCTGCATCGGCTACCGGGCGACTGTCGTGAGACCAATGGCTCGTCTGTCGGGTATGTGAGTCTGTCGAAGGACGCCATTGCGGCGACCGATCCTTTTTGTAAGTGCGCACCCCTGCATCGAAGCCGCGAGGGAGGGAGAGAAAGAGAGAGCTTATTGGCCTCCCGTTCGTGTCGTTTTGGCTAGTGCGCGCGGAACGGCCGACTGCAGCTCAAGTAGATGAGCAACAACACGAGCCACACGCCGACCAAGGCATTGAAGACGCTGGCGACGTGTCTATTGGTGGTAATAATGCAGCAGCAGAGGCAGCGATAGCAGCGGATTCTGCCGAGCCATCACGTTCGCAGCGATCAGCAGCTCCAGAGCCAGCACATACTCCAGCACCGGTATCTCAAGACCCCAACAGCGCATCAGTGCCAGACCAACGACAGAGTGTGCAGCAACATAGCGCCATTCCGTCGCTCACGACTCCGGCTTCCAAGCCCAGATACACGGCGCGCACGGATCTGCGCTTCCCCATGTCGACGGTCGCGGTGCTGGCCGAGCCGTAATGCTCAGTCGGATCTCTACAGAAACCAGCTGGCCGACTAAACACGTGTGTGGCTTCCTTTTATTGGTCGGCCCTAACCCCTTTTCAGAAATTATTTGTTTACGTACGTTTTTTTACTTACGATCGCACGATATCTTTCCACTTTGGGGATCAGAGAGCTGAAGAAAGCCCTTGATCGGTTTAGCCAGGGGATCTGGACCGCCACATCAGGTTCTGACGCAGCAGCTCAGCAAGCGAAGCACTGACTGACTGGATGGATGGACCCAGCCAGCAGCAGGCCTGGCAAAATATCTGGACAGGCGTCACTCCGCGAATCTCACTCCTCAGCAAACATGACTGTTCAGGCAGAACGGTACGAAGCCCGCTCGATCTTGACACGCTTCTGCGAACCTGCTTTTCCGTGGACCTTTGGGGGCCGGCAAACCATCAGTTTCGGCCGAGTCGCTCCCTCGCAGTGCAACCTGTATCTTGAGACTGACGCAATGTATTTGACCTTTTGTACCTACCTCTACTGACTTGTAGACCATGCACGCCCCGAAAACGGCTGGCCAACGCACAACAAGTCGACCGCGAGTCGTCGTGGCAACTGGACTTGGCGTCCCCGGCGTGGGACGGGAACATCCGGCACTTTTGCACCAGCTACGTCGACAACGTGCTGCAGGACGCAGTGGGCCGCTCGGGCGACACTCCACGCAAGCGCTAACACGCCCATGTCCGTCCGGGCCCTCGAGCCCTTTTGATGTCTTGCAATTTGCGTCCACACAAACGTCCGTGGCTGTAGGAAGTGTCTCAACTGAATAAAAAGGCATGGTTGCAAATGTTCGCTCTCTCTGCCGCCGTGGAGCCACACACATTCGTTGTTCTTGGCCTAATCGCAGTGCTTAATGGATTCGCAGAAACACTCAATGGGTGTGTTTGACTTGCGTTCAGTATGCCAGCACTGCAACTTGTTTAAATATCAAGCTCCAAATTTTTCACACTCCAATGGGTGAATTCTCATCAATTTTCCAAAAGTTCTGACCCGATCCAACTAAAAACAGTGCAATCCATCAGCAAAAATCTGGCGTTGCCGAGTCCAAGGAGGCCAGTTCGTTCCCCCCTTCTAAAGCAGACAGGGAGACCTTTCGCGAGCAGGCGTTTAGCGTTTAGCGTATCCTGCACTGTTGCGCGCATATTCGTCGAACTTTGGGCGTTTCGAGGATCCCCATTGGCTGGCTGGCGTTAAATACGCTAAACGGCAGATCTGACCACCTCCGCGGCCTTTTCTCAAAAACCCAACTTGCGAACCGAATGGCTTCGACCAAATGGGGCGCTGGCTTTCTTTCTGCGCGCTGATTGGCCGCACCTCTGCCAGAATGGATGGGGGTCGGGCCGTATCGCTTTGGACAGGGCCGCGCAGGCTTTGGTTTCTTGCGCGCCATTCCGCACGTACCCTACGGAGCCCAAGGCCGGAAGCATTTCCTGGCGCTCGTTCCTCGGACCCTCTTGAGCCCCGTACAACAGCAGCAGCATGGAGAAGGGTGTGGGCGTCTGGCTGCGCGATGCCGACACCGAGGAGTGGCATGCCGCCGTGGTCGTGCAGCTCACGGCCGTTACGGGCGACAGCGCCGCTCTGCATGACGTGCGCGTGCGCTGGAGCGAAGGCCCGCACGCGCGCACGGAGAAGACCCTGCGACTAGACGTGCACGCGATCGAGAACGAGCAGGTCGAGCATGTAATGCTGGCCAACAACCACGATATGGTGCGTTAGCGAGAGAATGCGTGCGATAAGATCGCGTGGGTTGATTTTACTCATGTTGGGCTACGTGCGATCACTAGGACCTCGTGGAGGATCTCATTCAGCTCCCGCAATTGAACGAGCCCGGCATCTGCCGGACGCTGAGCGAGCGCTTCAATATCAACGAGATCTACACGCTGACAGGTAATTAATATCGGGCATGTCTCTTGTCGGAGAGCCACGTAACTCTTCATGTGGCTGACTTGGACTGTGTTTAACAATAGGCGAGATCCTGCTGGCCATCAATCCGTTCAAGAACGTCGGCATCTACTCGGAGAAGATCATGCGTAAGTACATTCGCAATGGCGACAAGCGCGCCCTGGGCCACGAGGTCGCGGAGATGCCGCCCCACGTGTTCAGCATCGCCGACAAGGCCTACCGATCGCTCACGGGCCCACTGAGCAGCGCTGGCTCGCGCGCTGATCAATCGATCCTCGTAAGTGGTGAGAGTGGCGCCGGCAAGACCGAGAGCACCAAGTTCGTGATGGAGTACCTGGCCACGATCTCGCAGCACGTGGCAGCAGCGACCACCGGCCAGGGCGACAACAGCGTCATGAAGCAGGTGCTGTCGTCCAACCCAATCCTGGAGTCGTTTGGTAACGCGCGAACAATCCGCAACGACAACAGTTCACGCTTTGGCAAGTTTATCAAGATGCACTTCTCGGACCGCGGCAACCTCATTGGCGCATCCATCCAGACGTATCTGCTGGAGAAGGTGCGTCTGGCGTATCAGGGCGAGTCGGAGCGCAACTACCACATCTTCTACGAGATCATCGCCGGCGCGACCGCGGAAGAGAAGGAGCGATGGAAGCTCATGGCTCCCACCAAGTTCCACTATCTGAACCAGAGCACATGCACCAAGCGCAAGGACGGCGTGGCGGACGCCGACCAGTTCCACATCTTGAAGAATGCCATGGACATCATGGGGTTCAGCGATGAAGACAAGGAGAGCATCTTCGTGACCATCTCTGCGTTGCTGCATCTGGGCAACATGGAATTCGACGAAGTGCACGAAGCGGGCGGCACTGAAGGGTCCACGATTGCACCGGACTGCCGCGCGTCCACGGAGGTCGTGCAGCAGTACTTTGAAGTGGAGCAGAGCGAGCTGGAAGAAGCGCTCTGTGCGCGTAAGATCCAGGCCAAGGATGAAACGTACTCGATCAGTCTGCTCCCGGACGCGGCTGAAAACTCCCGTGATGCACTGGCGCGATTCCTCTATGGCAAGCTGTTCGACTGGCTGGTCGGCCGCATTAACGAGATGGTGCAGTGTGAAGACAACGACACCAAGTTTATCGGTATCCTTGATATTTTCGGCTTTGAAGACCTCGAGCACAACTCCTTTGAGCAACTGTGCATCAACTACGCCAACGAAACGCTGCAGCAGCATTTCAACCTCACGGTGCTGCGTCTGGAGCAGGAAACGTACGAGCGCGAACAGATCAAGTGGAGCTTTATCAATTTCCCTGACAACAGCGCTTGTATCGAGCTGATCCAAGGCAAGCCGTATGGTATCCTCACGGCCCTGGACGAAGAATGCATCGTGCCTCAGGGCAATGACCGCAACTTTGCACGCAAGCTGTACCGTCAGCATGAAAGCAATGCCCACTTCAGCGCTGGCAAGACCGAGCAGGCCAACCACTTGTTTGTTGTCAACCACTACGCTGGCAACGTCTCGTACGACACGTTTGGCTTCTGTGAAAAGAACAAGGACATCTTGTACTCTGAAATCACCAATATTATCAAGCGATCGTCCAAGCCCTTTGTACGCGGATTGCTGGACGTCGCTAGTCCAGGCGCTGCCAAGGCGCCCAAGCGTGGCGGTCGCCACAACCACGGCGGAAAGAGTATCTTGAAGAACCGAGGTGGCAACAACGCATCAAGCCGTGTGAGTCTTGGATCCCAGTTCCGAAACCAGCTAAAGGAGCTGCTTGAAACGATCGGCGCTACAAGTTGCCATTACATTCGCTGTCTGAAGCCCAATGACCGCGCTAAGGCTGACCTTTTCGTGGCGAAGCGAGTTTGTGACCAGCTGAAGGCAGGTGGTGTCTTGGAAGCTGTGCGAGTGAACCGTGCTGGCTACCCAGTGCGATTAGTGCACCAGCAATTTGTCAAGCGCTACCGCCCTCTCGCGAACGGAAGTTATCTTCGCAAGATCCCTGAAGGCGCTGGTCTGGACCCTGAATTTGACCCTGAAGAGCGCAAGCAAGCGTCGAATCTGCTGGTTGAATTCCTGCTCAAGGCCCACGCTGAGCGGTACCCGGAGCTTGCAAACCTTGACTTTAGCAACCAGGCAGAAGCCTTCGCTGTTGCTGGCATTCAAGTCGGTCTCACTCGCGTGTTCTTCCGCCGCTCAGCTATCCAGTTTGTGGAAGCTCAACTTGCCAAGCGATACGGCGAATTTGTGGTTCTCATTCAAACCGGAGCTCGTGGACTGATTGCTCGCCGACGATACCAGCGGATGAAAGCTGGATCTGTTATCGCGCAGAAATACGTGCGAGGATTCCTTGCGCGCCGTAAGTATCAGGTGCTTCTCCGGCACTACCGTGAAAAGCAAGCGCGCCTCAAGCGCGAACGTGAAATTGCTGAGCGTGAGCGCGAAATCGCGGAGCAAAAAATGGCCGAAGAGCAGCGACGCGAAGCTGAGCGCGAGCGAGCAAGGGAGAGAAAACTGCAGGAGCAGAAGCTGCTTGATGAGCAGCGCCGTATTGCCGAGGTGCAAGCCCAGGCAGCTCGGGAAGCGTCACGCTCTACGACATCCGACCCGGTTTCAGATGACGATTCCTCAGAAGGAAACAATAGTTCTCGCAAGCTTTCGGACCCCCCGATGATGACGGCGCGGCAAGCGCGTGGAACCTCTCGCTTCCAGTTTACTCGTGACTACGACCCGACGCGAGATAGTCTGTTTACGATGGGCGACGGCCCTCGCTCTGTCGCTATGGACCCTGGTGACACGGTGCTGCACGTGGCCGCGAACTGCTGTAATGAGCATGATGTGCTGAAATTGCTTCAAAATGGATCGGATATCAATGCAAAGAATCGCCGCGGCCGAACGCCGCTGCACACTGCATCGTTCTACGGGAACCTGGAAGTTGTTGGCATCTTGCTTGACTGGGAGGCCGATGTCGTAGTCCAAGACGAAGACGGTAACACGCCTCTGCACTTGACAAAGGACGTGCATATCGCCCGCATGCTTCTGGAGGCCGGATGTACGCCCAATATCGTCAACGGCGAAGGCCGCACGGCTTTGATCGAATCGGTGGATCGTGGCGATGCGCCAATTGTTAAAGTGCTTCTGCAGTTCAAGGCCGACGTGTTGTTCCGTGAGCTCAAGCACCACCAGACTGCGCTGCATCTGGCTGTGCGCAAGGGCCACTACACGATCGTGATGGAACTGTGCAAGACTTCCGATGCAAAAGACCTCGTCTTGCTCACGGACCGCAACGACAACAACGCGCTGCACTTTTCTGTTGCCCGCGATCGCAAGAACGGCTACCGTCTCGTGGATTACCTGATTAAGCATGGTGCGGATATCAACAAGGTGAATGCCCGCTTCCAGACCCCTCTGGTCGTGCACATCATGACCACTCGACAGACCGATCCCGCGATCGCCGAGTTGCTGCTGTCCAAGGGATCGGACCCAAATGTGTCTCTTGCCGATGGATCAACACTGCTGCACGTCGCAGTCGAGCGGGAACTCATCGATGTCGGCTGTGCGCTCATTAAGCACGGCGCGAACCTCAACCAACCGGATGCCAAGGGCCGAATGGTGGTGGACGTGGCCAACAAGAAGTATCTAAAGAAGCTCTTTAGCGCCATCACGACGCCACCCACGTGGATCGACGACAAGGAGCGCAAGATGTGCATGCTATGCAACTCCAACTTCAAGTTTGGAAGTCGTCGGCACCACTGCCGTCACTGCGGCCGTGTCTGCTGCTCGGACTGCTCGTCGTTCACGGTCGAGATGTTCCGGTTCCCCAAGGAGTTCGCCGGCCGGGTCACCAACGGCGGCAAGAACGTCAAGGACCCGCAGCGCGTGTGCCGCACGTGCCATGCCGTGTTCAAGGCGCGAACGGCCGAGAAGGAGTCCAAGAACGGCTTCATGGCCCGCGTGCTGGGTTACGAATGGGACGAGGTCACCAACCCGTAAGGCTCTGTCTTTGGGTATATATCTTATCTATGTGTGTAGCAACCCATTTGAAGACGTATATAGTACACTGTAGTAACAATGGACGAACATGGAGCAAGCAGCGATAAAGCAGAAACAATACAATACAACCAACCAACCAGGATCAGGCCTCCAGGTACAACCACTGAGCTCTCGATTCGTTCCTCTTAAGCAGGGATAAGCAGATCGCTGGCCAGCGGGTCTTCCACCGGCTGGATGAAGCCGCAATCGCCCCGCACGCCCACGTGATTGAAGCCGTCGCTGCTGATCATGCCGTCGTTGCAAGTGCAAATACCAGTGGCGTAGTCGCAGTCCCCACTGCGAAGCAGCATAATACCAAGTCAGTTCGGTTGGCACACCAGAACCACTCATGCGAACGTACTTGTTGGAGCACTCGGCGTCCTCAACGGTGCCTTGCACGGACGTGCCGACGCCGTCGCAGTCGATCTGAAACACTGGAAGCAGCGCTGCGTTGGCTCCAGCGACCAGACGAATAGACGGGATGTCACCCAGCGTCAACGGCGATAGGAACTGGATCGAGATCTTGTTGGTGCCGGTCAGCGTGCAGGCGCTGGTGCCGCTGGAGTAGGTCACTTGGACCGTCCCGATGGTCTTCACAGCCTGCAGCGCAGTCTGCAGGTCCCCCGCAGCGATCGTGGATGCCAGATTGGTTGTCAGGGCGCCGCGGAAGCTCAGCTGGAAGCTTGTGACCTGGGTATGCTGGCAGACAATGGTCTGCACCTCGTGTGACTGGCCGACGGTATGCGGATCGTCACCGTGTGGACAGGACCGCTTGGAGCAGTCATAGCTCGTGAAGCCTGGGTCACAGATGCAGCCTTGGATCTTGTTGAAGTCCCAGGTCTTGGGGTTGTTGGGCGTCGCGCCGTACGTGATGCTGATCGGGTCGCCATTGACCTTAGCGTGCAGCGCTAGTTGAGCCATGGTGAGGCACCGGCCGTTGCCGCTGCAGGGCGAGGTGCCTCCAGGGCACGCGAGCCGCTCACAGGCCCCGCCCTCGAACGGCGCAGGGCAGACGCACTCGCCCTTGGACGTATCGCACACGCCGACACCGGAGCACACGGCCATGGCGTGGGCCACGTTGTCCGCACTGGGCAGGTCGAACCAGGACAAGCCCTGCGGACACGTGCGGATGTTGCACGAGCCCGAGGTCCACCCAGCGATGCAGAAACAGCGGAACTGGGGTGAGCCCGAGCAGTAGCCATGCCCCGAGCACGATGTATCGCCCTACAAGAAGGTGGGGTCTTCATAATGAGTACAAAGCCTGAGCCAAAAGACCAGACAGACAGAGTCAACAAAACGCACCGGACAGGCCGTGATGGTGGTCTGCGCAGCGCCACAGTCGCCTCGGTTTCCGAACTTCCCGGTGCCATCGCTGGTTGTGAAGCCCGTGTAGCAGTTGCAGATGCCCGACGTGAGATCGCATGCGCCGCGATTCGCGCACACGTCGTTCTCCTTGGTGCCGTTCTGGGCCTTACTGATGAGCAACTGGGGCACACTGCCCACGAGCTGGTGCACGAGCTTGGAGCTGTCGCCCACAAGCAGGGGCAGACTATCCAGTAGCGCCCCTCAATCAGTTCGATATCGTATAAACACAGTCGCAACAGCCCTCGCACGTACTTGCCAAAGTTCTGCGTGAATTCGACCGTCACGAACGTGCCGTCGGCCGAGCAGACGGTCGTACTCGTGCCTCCGAACAGCACGTTGGCACTCCGTAGCGTCACCAGCGCCTGTTATCAAGCGTCAGAGACGTCAATCGAGTGAGAACATCAGAGCTATGAAGGGAATGGCGGGCGACGCACGTTGAGCTTCGTGCTCACGACATCGGACTTGTCGATCGCGTTGATGGCCACAGTCGTTTTCCCACGAAACGAAAGCGTGAACGTTCCTCCCTGCGCGAAGCAAAGGCTGTGAGTCCATTGCCCTCCCACTCAGTAGAGAAGAACGTACGGTGGCCGAGCAGAAGACTGTCTGCTTGTCGTTCTGCTGGTAGCCGAAAAGCGTGTCGGTGATCGCTCCTGTCAGCGGATCATCCCCCCTGGCACATTGACCTGCCGAGCATTGGAGTCAAGGCCGCGCTCAGATGATACGAAGGACCAAAGAGTGGGTGCTTACGCTGGGAGCAGTCGCCGCCAGTGTAGCCCTCGCGGCAGACGCAGCCGTAGACCATGTCGGCGTCCCAGTTGGCAGTGTATAAGTACACTGGGCCGAGTCCTTTGTCCTTCTGGGCTGCGTTGAGCCTCATGGAGCGGCACTCACCATGGCCCGAGCAACTATTAGGACAGGCCACTTGGGAGACGACCAGTCAGTCCAGCTTGCGCTTCTCAGGGAAGCCTCGAGCTTAGCACATACTCCGATTGCACGCGACGCCCGTAAAGCCCTGGTCGCACACGCACTTGCCGAGCGTGTAGTCGCAGTAGCCTCGATTCGAGCACACGGCTTGCGCATGCGCCTGGTCTGTTGCAGAAGCGATGTCGTTCCATGCAGGCCCCGTCGGGCAGGTGCCTACAGTTTACAAGCCACAGCCATAGCTCAGCCATACCGGCCCATTTCCAGTTGAAAGTCTTTGTGTCTCCCACGTCGAGAGCAATCGCCGCCCCAATAGCCGGCAAAACAGGAGCACACGCAGCCGTTGCCAAACTGGTTGCACACGCCGAAGCCGCTGCACGAGTTGGGGCAGCAGGCCCGCGTAGAGGCCACCAGCAGCGCCCACATCAGCGCCAGCCGGATCACCATCATCGACACCGTTTCGATCTGCAAAGGTCGTCCTCTGGAGCGGACGGGGAAGGTGGATCCACTGCTGGTGGATCCACCATTTTGGTATGAAGTGGACCACTTCATTTCCTCTGATGGCCATGCATTTCGCCCAAACAATTCCGAATCATGCGACGTGCCGCTGCCCTGGGAAGCCGCTTGTTGGCGCGTGCCGCTGTGCGTGGCCAGTCTGGCTCTGCTGCTGCTTCACTGGCGCGTTATGCACAAGTGCCTGGTGCCAGCGCGATCAACACGCAGCAATGGAGCGCCATGGGCTCTCGCTGCTGCATGAGCACGACCACGTCCATCGAAGAGGTACGTACGCGTGCCTTGCCTGCCTTCGGATGGACACACACCATAGGCTGTGTCTGATGTAGGGCTACAAGGCGCTTGAGAAGGCTAAGCAGCTGATCGACGAGGATAATCTGGACGAGGCCATGGGCCAGCTGAGCAAGGCGGCCTCGGCCAACGTCGCCGAGGCGCAGTACCTCCTGGGTTCGCTCCTGCTGGACGACGAAGACGACAACGACGACGAGGACGACCAGGAAGCCGAGGACGATCTGCTGGGCGACGCCGAGACCCACCGCCAGCAGGCCAACCAGGACGACGAGCCCAAGGACCTGCGCGCCATCCGCAAGCAGGCGCGCAAGGCCTACAAGGAATACCTGCAGCAGTCCACGGCCAGCGACCGCCAGAAGCTGGCGGCCTCCACGCCGCGGCTCGTGCAGCGTGCGACCGTGAGCGAGCTGGACCGCGCGTTTGGCACGACGCTAGCCCAGCTGCTGGACCCCAAATTCAAGGTGCCTGCGCTGTCGGAGACCGCCACGATGGCCGACAAGACCCAGGCCGTGGAGTGGATCCGTCGCGCCGCTGATAACACGCACCGCGAGGCGCACGTGCACCTGGGCAACCTGTGTCTGGCGCAGGACCCTCCGCTCGCGCAGCAGGCCTGCGAGTGGTATGCGCGCGTGACTTCGGCGCGCGACCCGGCCCCGCACCCGGACGCGCTCTACAACCTCGGGCTCATGCTCTACGACGGCGTGGACGACGCCGAGCCGCCGTTCCCGTCGTCCAAGCCCGCGTCCATCGCGTACTTTGTGCGCGCGGCCGAGGCCGGCGACGGCTCGGCCCAGTTCTTCATGGGCCACCTGCTGCACCAGGGCAACGAGGAGCTCGGCATCGAAGCCAACATGGAGAGCGCCATGATGCTGATCAACACGGCGGCCGACAACGGCCACCCGGGCGCGCAGTATTACCTGGCCCAGCTCTACCGCTCGGGCGACGAAGCCAACGGCATTGAGGCCGACCGCGAGAAGTTCCTGTCGTACCTGGACTCGGCTATGGACGGCGAGGACGAGGACGCGCTGTTCTGCATGGCCGACATCTACTTCCACGGCAGCGACGGCTTCGAGCAGGACTACGAGCAGGCCCGCCGGTTCTACTTGGCGGCCGCCGAGGCCGACCACGCCGACGCATTCTGCTGCCTCGGCGCCATGTACTACAACGGCATCGGCGTGGCCCAGGATTACACCAAGGCGTTCCTGTACTACCAGGAGGCCGCCGAGCGCGACTCGATGGAGGCGTGGAAGAACCTGGCCGAGATGTACTCGGTCGGCCGCGGCGTGCCCCGCAACGAGGCCACGGCCCAGTCCATCTTCAAGATGCTGCGCAAGGCCGACGCCCAAGCCGAGGAATAGACTAATACATCATCCCATTCATCCATCTGCTTAGAACTCTCCTACGTCACCACCAGTGCCAGAGCCACTGCAGGATCAGCTGCATGGGGCTCTCGTCCGGTTGCTCGGCCGGTGCGTTGGCTGCATTGGCAGTCTGCACCATGGACAGCAGCGTGGCGGCCGACGGCCGGGCGTCTACACGCATGGAGATATTGTGGCTGGGGAGGTTGGCCTTGGCCTCTTCGGGCGATCCGTTCTGGGAGGCGCTGCTCGAGCCTTCGTCTGGCTGGTCGTCCACGATGTCGAGATTGCCCGGTAGCATGAGATCGCCCAGCGACTTCTGCGTGAACTGTTTCGTCACGGACTGCACCACGAACAGGCCGTTGTTGGCGCTCTTCTGGGCCAGCCACAGCTCGTACGAGTAAAGCCGGCAGAAGTAGATATCGCAGATGCCCGTGGTCACCACGTCCGAGGTCAGGCAGCCGTCCACGGACAGCAGATAGCTCGTGATGCCGTTGGCCGTGCGCTTCTTGACGCTCGTGATCCGGTAGAGACACACGCGCGTAGTCACGAACCGGTCGTAGTTGGCGCGGTAGCTCACGGCGTCCAGCGCCATCTGCACGATGCCGGCATCCAGCGCCACGGGCGCCCACACGGCCGAGCTTGTGGGCTGGGCCAGGCGGCGGAGCGCTGCACTCGCGGTCGTCGCTTGGCTGAGCAGCAACAAGAGCAGAAGAGGCAGAAGAGGTCGCGTGCGTGCCATTGGCATGACAGGCGACTTGTGGGGCGCGATGCGTCACTGGCAATGCCCGGTGCGTTCCCAGAAGCAGCCATGACGCGCGTCGCTTCGCATCGGGCGCCCCCGTGCGTGGGACACAAGTTCGTTTCGGATAACGCGCACGGAACGTTCATGGTCTTAATTAATGCTCGCGACTGCTGATGGAGCCGTAGGTGAAGCGCGAGCGGCGCTGCGCGGCCTTGGCCACGGCTACGACCACGATCAACACGCAGAACACGGCGAGCGAGAGCCCGGCCTTGAGCAAACCGTGCGAGGACCCGGGCTCGCTCTCGGCCACGCTGGCCAGCTTGGCCTCCAGCAGCGTGGAGCGCAGGTTGCCATTGCTGTCGGTCTCCAGGGCCTCTTCCTCCTCGGACTCGGACTCTTCCTCATCATCGAATGTGCTGGCCGAGGACTCGTCGCTGTCGCTGTCGGCCTCGCTCGTCCACGGCCGCGTTGGGTGCTGGCGCACGATGTACACGTAGCGGTCCACGGACGTGCCCGTGGTCTCGTCAAAGAGCGGCGTGCCGCCCGTGTACATCGTGTGCATCGGGTCGCCGTACTTGTTGAGCCCATGGGCCTCGATCCAGTGGTCGATGGCCGTCTTCTCCGTGTCCGACACGCCCGACGAGGACTCCACGTCAATGTCTGTACAGCACGCTACGTCAGTCCACCCGCAACAGCAGAGCCACACGCAGGGAGAGCGTGGCTATTACCTTCCGAGGCCGACTCGATCGTGGCCACAAAGCCCGCGAGGCTGGCGTCGTCCACACCGGACTCGGGCTCGACGGACTTGACCTGCAGCACCTTGGTCCAGAGCTGGTGGTACACGCCGATGACGTAGTTGGTCGGCTGGTCGCACTTGTCGGCGTTCGTGCACTTGTGGATGTCACTGTCGCTGGGGCAGCCCTGCACGTGGAAGCGGTAGCTCATGCCCGAGACCACCTTCTGCTCCAGCGAGTCCACGCTCTTGACGCAGATGTACGAGTCGCTGCCGACGCTCTCAGCGTACGGGGACAGGCGCTGGCTCATGGCTCCGTCCAGCAGCTTCTGCGCCATCTTGCCCACAGCCGCGTCCTTCCAGCCACCCAGACGCACGTCCTGCGAGACCGCGGCCAGCGGCAGCAGCAGCTTCTTGGCCAACGCCATCATCGCCACCATCGTGCTATGAGTTTTTGTTCGTGTGACAGCGGATGATTGATAACATGGCACGCCGGTTTTGTCAATTCTAACCAGAGACATGTATAAGCTACAATCTGAGTAGGGTATTGAATATGCGAGGATTGCCCTGTCCGATCATCTGATTCCTGTAGAAAAGTGACCCACTTGCGTGGTGTGGCGGGTTTTATGGGAATTGCAAAGTGGGAAAACAAGATCGCAAAGCTGATTATGTGGGAAATCATTAAATGGGCGCAGCTGCGTATGTGGACGTGAGTGCTCAAGCGAGTTGCTCATGCGAGTTGCTGAAGCGCGATAGCAGTGAGCATGGCGATTGTGGGGACGGACCAGGCGCTGGGTGCGCCCGAGGTGCTCGAGTCGCCGGCCGTCGTGCTGTTGCCCTTGGCCGCCGAGCTTCCGCTTCCGGCGGTGACGCTGTCGCCGCTTGCACTGCTACTGCTGTTGCTGATCGTGATGGCCGTGACTTGAAGCGTGTCGGTCCAGCTCTGCTCGTACACTTCCACCTCATAGTCCTTTGGTGAAGTGCAGCTGTCGCAGACGCCCGTGGCCACCACGGCATCGACCGCGCAGCCCTGCATCTCGAACAGGTAGTTGGTGCCGGAGACCACCTGCTCCTGGACCGAGTACACGCCGGCCACGCACAGCCGCGTGGAGACGCTCGAGAGGTAGCTCGTGTCGTTGCTCAGCGCCTGCGCGAGCACGTCCGTGATGTTCTGCGTGATCTCCACGGACGTCCAGCCGCCCACGACCTCGTCCGCCGCCGCCATTGTGGTGGCCAGAGCCAGAGCGCTGATAGTTAGAGTCTTCGTGAGCATGGTGCTTGAAAATGCCAAATGAGAACGAACGCCAAGTGAAACGTGAGAGAGGTCGTCTCTCCCTTCCCGACTCAGATCACCCACTTTATCCATATGAGTCAAGTTCAAGAGCGGGACAGGCGACATGCACCTAACTCTGAACCCATGCGGCGTACCGTACCCCAGCCCGCTCATCCAAAGGCGTAACCCCATGGGGTTACGTGTCGCTTCAACAGCGTACCCATTCTCATTCGCAATCGCCAGTAGCATGCAGAAGCTGACGAATGTCGAGTCGCAGCGCATGCTGGCGGTCATGGGCGACCTGCTGGACCGGCTCAACTACCTCACGTACGTGCCGCTGGAGCCCGAGACCGGTTTGCTCTCGGCGCTGCGCGAGAACCGCTGCGCGCCGTCGGCCGAGCTGCTACGCGAGTACTGGCGCTGGGAGCAGCTCTACACGCAGGCGACCGAGTCGCTGGACAACCGACAGGAGGACATCGCTGACCAGGTGCGCGTGACCACGCGCAGTCTGTGCCGGGACCTGCGCGAGAACCCCGTGGCCGTGGAGATCCTATACCATCAGGGCGGCGGCACGGCCGGCTCGCATGACCGCGCCGAGGAGCTGCAGGTGCTGGTCAAGGCGCTCTCGGAGCTCACGGACTTGATGCAGAGCCAGCTGGAGAAGACGCTGGAAGATGCCAAGTCCAAGAAGGAGCTTATGGCCGTGGCCGAGGCGCGCATGAAGCAGGCCGAGGACGAGCGCGTGGCGATCCGTGAGAAGCTCAACGAGCTGAAGAAGACCAAAGAGGAGGAGGTCGCGCTGCTGGACGCGCAGGTGCAGAAGCTCCGCAACGAGCTGCACCAGATCAACCAAACGGCCACAAACGAGCTCAACATGATCGAGGCCGAGCTCAAGGAGGCCCAGAGCAAGGCCCACGAGAACCACACGCAGGAGGTCAAGATGCTGCTGGACAAGGCCGCCGTGCTCCAGGCGCAAGCCGCCAAGATGGCGCTGGAGCATCAGGAGGAGGAAGACCTGCTGCGCAAGAAGAAGTGCCGCACGGCGGCCGACGTGGCGGCCATCATGGAGAAGTACGACCAGGAGATGGTCGCGACCGAGACCGAGATCCACGAGCTGGAGCTGTCCTTCGAGCGGGAGCGCAGTCAATGCCGAGAGCTGGACGAGCATTTCATCAAGGTGCGTGCGTGTGAGTGGCAGACACGTCCACGGTGCAACGTCTTCTCAATCTGCGTTGGCATAATGGCGACAGATCGACGAGGAGCAATCGCGCATTGACGCCGAGGAGAAAGTGCTGGACGAGATTCGAGCGCGCGAGCGGGAAAAGCAGCAGGTGCGTCCCGTGACTCCATGGCCATGGCTAGAGCGTACGAAGCTGATTCGGTATTGCCACGATGCTGCCTCCAGTTTATCTACAACGCTGCGACCATGATCCAGAAGATCTATCGCGGCCTGATCTGCCGCCGCGAGTACGCCAAGATGCTGGCCAAGACCAAGAAGGGCAAGAAAGGAGGCGGCAAGAAGGGCAAGAAGAAGTAGAGCTCAATGCAATTCCCCCACTCACGACAGACGGACGCGTCTCCCTGCTGGTGTTACTTTCGTGCTGGCGGCTGCTGCTGTGCGCCAGGGTTCTGTGAAAAGTTGATGTTGTACGAGCCAGTGGCCGGGTCCTGCACCATTTGGAAGTTGTCCGTGCTGAGGCCGAAT
This sequence comes from Elongisporangium undulatum, assembly GCA_023334555.1. NCBI lineage: Eukaryota > Oomycota > Peronosporomycetes > Pythiales > Pythiaceae > Elongisporangium > Elongisporangium undulatum. The sequence goes on along the minus strand of JAADVF010000062.1, from coordinate 27,633 downwards.
TTGCCGAGGATCGTGTTGCCAAAGCCCTTGAGCTTGTCCATCATCTCAGCCTTCATCTTCTCCTGCCGCTCCTCCACGATCTTCTTGACGCGCGCGTGGGCCGCCACGGCCGTCTTGATCGTCGGGTCGATCTCCAGCACTGTGGTGTAGTCTACGGGGCACGATCCAGGTCAATTCGTCGGACGGATCTGCCGCAGCTGCAGGAGGAGCTCACCTTTCAGCGCTTCTTCCAGCTTGTCGATCTTCTCGTAAGATTCCGCTCGCCGCAGTAGCGCCTGCGCATGGAGTAGCCCGATAGATATCAGAGGTTGGTTGGGACTGCGTCGTCCTGTGCATCGTACCTTGACGTACTTGGGCGAGAGCGCAATGGACTGAGTGCAGTCATCAATGGCTTCTTCCGGGCGGCCTAGTCGAGCCAGACACGCGGCTCGGTTGCTAAAGTACACGGCCTATTCGCAGGATCGAAAAAGCCACAAAGTGAGCCATAGAACAAACGGCCGATCCCCATGCTGCATGGCAGCCAGCATACCCGGTTGTACGCGTACTCCTCCTCCGCCGGGCAGATCTTGAGCGCCGTGGTGTAGCAGTCGATCGCATCCAGGAGCTGGCCCTTTGAGAACGCGCTGTCACCATCCACAAAACTCAATCAGCATTCATCTTCGCGGCAGACTGCAGAAAGAAGGCAACGCACGCGTTGCCGAGCTCCTTGGCCTGCGAGGCGTTCTTGACGGCCTGGTCATCGTCCGCCAGCATGAGCTTCTCCAGTTGCGTCTCCAGCGTCAGCTCCTCCTGCTGCTGCGGCTGCGCATCCTCCGCCTCGGTCTCCTCTTGCTGCACGGCCGCGGCCGCCTTGGGCTCTGGGTAGTGGGTCTGTTCCTCCAGCACCTCGAAGCGAGACTCCATGGCAATCCTTTCTCCACTGACATGGGTCTTCTGTTGCAGCTTCCGAGTATCTACTATTACAGGTGTATCATATTATAAAGGCGAATAGAATTCTAGAACATAGCATGTATCTCTCAATAGAGGACTCTGCTTCCCCTCTTCCAATAGTGGCCTTGCTGTGTTTTTCGTACTTTTAGGGATGGCCAGGGTACGCTCCGTACCTGCCGCACCGGTTGGTTATTTTGTTGGTGCCCAGTGGATTGACCGAGAGATGACCATGGCCTCCGCCTTCGCCACGCGGTCGGAGCGCGCGCTCGTGCTCAGCATCCTGCGCGACGATTTCGGTGACATGGCCGAGCGCATCGCGCACGAGCTGCTGGCCTCGGAAGGGCTCCAGCTGCTCGAGATCGTGCGCCGCGTGCGCGCGCGAGCAGCTGCTACTGGAGGCGTCAAGCCCTCTCTGCACGAGGTAATAAAGCACCCGATCGCTGTACGTGTAGCTAGCTGGCTCATGCTCCTCTGGCTTCATGCTGCCGACAGATCAAGTGCGTGCTGCTCAAGCTACTGCAACACAACATGCTAATTGTCAAGCCTGTGGCCGCCGCACCGCCGCCAGTACTCGCCGTCGTGTCGTATCATGTACGTCCCCCGTCCAAGCCTGTGTCATGGTCTTGGGGGAATATTCACGCCCTCTTCGCTTGTAGATTAACGTGCAGGAGGTTCTGTACCGCCTGCACTTCCCCACGTTCATTGAGCAGGCCAAGAACGGCTTTGGCGTGGAGGTTCGTCATTCCCTGCTCACTGGCGGCTTGCCAATAGAGTACCAAGACTAACGGGCGTCGTCTATTGCAGGGCGAAGTCATCATGGAGGAGATCCTCGTGCACGGCCGCGTGCGCATGGACCAGTCGCTCGAGGCCATGGCCTACAGTCTGGCCGAATTCATCCACAACGAGCAGCAGCAGGGCAACGAAGACGCCGCCGCCGCGGACGAAGAGATCAGCGAAGAAGTGGTCGAGCAGAGTCGTGAGCGCATCCGCAACGCGTTCGTGGAGATGGCCAAGAAGCGCTACATCGCGCGCGTGCACCCGCTGGACCTGACGGTGCATCTGCCGGACGACCAGCCGGACTTTCCTCTCAGTATCACACGTGGCCAGGACGAGCGAAGACCAGGCGCCAGCAACGGCTCGGCCTCGAACGGAGGCTCCGCCTCGGCACCGGCAGCCACAAGCGGTAAGCCCGAAGATGACGACGGCATCACGGTGCGCGGCAAGCGAAAGAAGCCGGCCTCGTCTACTGCGGCCAAGAACGGCGCCACGATCCCCGTCGAGCTGCAGATGATGCTCGAGGCCGACGAAGCGCGTCAGAAGGACGACTCGTCCGAGGCTGAGTTTGAGCCCGAGGGATCGGCCGCGGGAAGCGCTCGTGCCAGCACCAAGAAGCGCAAGCTGACCGCCAAGCGTGCCAAGCTGCCTACGCGCGGCGTGTCGGCGGCCGTCGCTGCGGCTGCTGCTGTGGACGGCGAAGGAGCCACGGGTATTGGCGAGCAATCGCTGGTCTGGCGCTTTGGCTCCGACCAACTGGTGCGCGATCTGCGCCACCAGGCCTGCATCCGGTTCGCCACCGAGAACATCAACAACGTGGCCGGCATGATCGTCACGGCCATGCTCAAGCACTCGGCCCCGCACGAGCGTGAGAAGGACGAAGCCACCTCGTTCCCGGTCACGGCGCGCGAGCTGTTCACGATGCCGGACGTCAAGTCGTCCCTGCCCAAGGACTCGAAGGACACGTGGCGGCTGCTGCTCAACTACATCACGGTCATGTGCCGGGACAAGTCCGGCATGGTCATGAAGGTCGCGACCGAGACGTTCGACCCCACGCAGGCGCGCCCCGGTGACGGCGGCCAGTACGTGGTGCACATGAAGAAGATCGTGGAGTTCCTGAAGCAGGCCACCACGCACTCGTTCTTGCAGGAGAAGTACGGCACTCCGAGCGCTCGTATCGTGCGGCTGCTCATGGAGAAGCGCCAGCTGGAGCAGAAGACCATTGGCGAGCTCGCGCTGCTGCCATCGAACGACACGCGCCGCCGCTTGTACGAACTCTACCGCGACGAGCTTGTGCAGATGCAGGAGATTCCAAAGCGTGCGGACCACAACCCGGCCTTCACGCTCTTTTGCTGGTCCGTGAACGTGCCGCACCTGGAGAAGACTCTCTCGGAGCGCATCCAGGACTCGCTCTGCAAGCTCCGTCGGCGACGCAAGTTCGAGGCCGAAGAGAACAAGGACCTGATCGCGCGCTCGGACCAGCTCGTCGAAGCGCACGACCTGGCCAAGTTCGACAAGCTCAGCCGGGCACTCGACCGTCTGGACCGCGCCACCGTGCAGCTGGACTCCATGCTGCTGCTCTACCGGGACTTCTAGGCGACTTCCTCACCATAAAATATCACCATTCCTTTTTTTCCTTGCTGTGTGGGAATGCGGAGCTCCAGCATCGCGATGCCGAGAGTGCGTTGGAAGTCTTTTCGTCGGTCGTTTCGTGGTTCCACCATCAACGAGCGACCCAAAATTAGGTTGTCGGGGCCAGCGTTGCACTTGTTCACTTTGGCTTCAGCCAGACCGCGACAACACAGGCTCCATCATGGACTACTACGAGATCCTCGAGCTGCCTCGCGGTGCGACGGAGAATGAGATCAAGAAGGCGTACGTTCTGGGTGTGGCATTTGCTTGCATTCGCTTGAATTGGAGGTTGATCTCTTGGGCAATGATTGCTTGATGCAGATACCGCAAACTGGCCATGAAATGGCACCCGGACAAGAACAAGGCCAACCTGGCCGAAGCCCAGCACAAGTTCCAGGAGATCTCCGAGGCCTACGATGTCCTGAGCGACCCCCAGAAGCGAGCGATCTTTGATCAGTACGGCTTTGACGGCCTGCGCAACGGCGTGCCGGATGAGAATGGCGAGATGCGCGATGGTTACGCGTTCAATGAGCGCGCCTCGGAGGACGTGTTCAGCAAGTTCTTCGGCACTAATAACCCGTTCTGTGATTTCGGCTTTGGCGACACGCTTCCGTTCGCAACGTCGATGCGCAAGAAGACCGCCGAGAAAGCCGATGCGATCGTGGTCGAGCTGGAATGCACGCTGGAAGAGCTGTTCAACGGAGCCATGCGCACCAGCGTTGTGCACCGCACGCGGCTGCAGAACGACGAGCTGTCAGAGGAGCCCAAGACGTTCCAGATCAAGGTCAAACCAGGCTGGAAGCAGGGCACCAAGATCTCGTTCGAGCGCGAGGGGAACGAGACACGCACGCACGAGGCCGGCGACGTCGTGTTTCAGATCGTGCAGAAGGCGCATCCGCTGTACAAGCGCGATGGCGCGAACCTGGTCTTCGAGGCCAAGCTGAAGCTCAGCGAGGCTCTGGGGGACTATTGTGTCGAAGTGCCCACGCTGGATGGCCGCAAATTGGCCATCTCCTGCAACGAAGTGCTGCATCCGAACGCGGAAAAGGTCATCGCGAACGAAGGCATGCCGATCGCTAGCAAGCCAGGCGAGCGTGGGGATCTGGTGCTCAAGTTCGACATTCGCTTCCCCAAGCATCTCACTACACTGCAAAAGGCAGCACTGGTGAAAATCCTAGGATAAACACCTCAAAAGAATGTCGTTTACGCTAGTCGTTTCCCACGCCCAGCATCTCCAGAGTCAGTCACAAGCAAGGGTTTCATGGAATGCATCGATACCGGCGGGTTGTTCTTGGTACAAGATTCATATTTCGCTCTTAAACATTCGACTGGGGGGAGGATGTAATCTAGACATGAAGCCAGCTCACTTCCGCATCTTCCGCACCATATTTACAGCAGCTCACTAAAGCACAGGCACACAACAAGTTAGTCACCCGCATCCTCCAGCAGCTAGCACAACAGGCACTTACTAGGCAGGGCCGCCGCCACCTTCCGGAACCGTCCAGTTGATGTATTCCTTGGGCATCTTGATAGAGCAGCACTTGCAGTGCACGCAGTTCTGCGCGTTGATCACAAGCTGGGGCACACCATCGGCTTCACTGCCGTCCGTGTATTCGTACACGCGCGCGGGGCAAAAGCGCTGCTCCGGGCCAGCGTAGATCGGCAGCGATTCCTTCGTCGGCACATCCGCGAGCTCGGGCTTGATACGCAAGTGCGACGGCTGGTCCGCATGGTTCGTGCCACTGCGCTGCAGGTTCGAGAGCAGATCGAAGGTCAACTTGCCGTCAGGCTTGGGGTACTCGATGGGGCTGAACTCGCTCGCGGGCTTGGTCTTGGCCGAGTCCGGAATGGTGTTGGGGATCGTCCAGGGTTCACGGCCCTTGGTCACAAAGCAGGTAAATCCGGCGTGGAGCAGACCAGGCAGGAGGCCGTAGTGGAAACCAGCGTGGACGTTGCGCACAGCCTTCAGTTCCTCAGCGATCCAGGACGAATCCACAGCCGTCTCGTAGCTCGTGATGTCGGCAGCCGGCTCTTCAGTGTTGATCTCACCAGTGCTGGCCACGGGCTCGAGACCGGAGCCCACGAGAGCGTCATAGGCAGCTTCGGCAGCGAGCATACCCGACTTCATGGCCGTGTGGGTGCCCTTGATCTTGACACCGTTCAGGAAGCCAGCCGAGCAACCGATCAGAGCGCCACCAGGGAAGCTGAGCTTGGGGATCGCGTGGTAGCCGCCCTCGTTCAGGCAACGCGCTCCGTAAGCGACGCATTCGCCGCCTTCCAGGGTCTCCTTGATCACAGGGTGGGTCTTGAAGCGCTGGAATTCCTCATACGGGTTGATGTACGGGTTTTCGTAGTCGAGACCCACGACCATGCCGATCTGCACCATGTCGTCTTCCATGTGGTACAGGAACGATCCGCCAAAGGTCTTCTCCATGGCCGAGGCCTGCAGGGGCCAGCCTAGCGTGTGCTGCACGTGACCAGGGCGGTGCTTGTCCGACGGGATCTTCCACACCTCCTTCACTCCGATGCCGTACGTCTGGGGCTGCACGCCTTCGCGCAGGTTGAACTTCTTCATGACTTCCTCGCTGCACGAGCCACGGCAGCCTTCGCCAAAGAGCGTCACGCGCGCACGCAGCTCCATGCCGCGCGCAAACGTGCTCTTGGGTCGGCCGTCCTTCTCCAGACCGACATCGCGCGTCGCAATGCCGCCGACCGATCCGTCTTCGCGGTAGAGCACTTCCGCGGCCGAGAAGCCCGGGTAGATCTCCACGCCGGCCTCTTCTGCCTGCTCGCCGAGCCAGCGCACGAGCTTGCTGAGACTGATGACGTAGTTGCCGTGATTATGCTGCCGAGCACATCAAGAGAGAGAGAGAGAAACCAGATCGTGTGAGACACCTCTGCGGCTCTTTGCCAAGCAGCCAACCAAAAGATTGCTTCAGCTGTGACGAACCTGCTCCTGGGGCAGCAGGAAGTGCGGCAGCTGCAGCGACTTGGTCTCGGACAGGAAGATGAACGCATCGTCCGTCACGGGCGTCTTGATGGGTGCATCCAGCTCCTTCCAGTTGGGCAGCAGTTCGTCCAATGCACGCGGTTCGAACACGTTGCCTGGAAAATGACGCAAGAGGGCGACAAAGACACGCGACGACAACGGTTCAGTATCTTCCGCCGACTACGTTGCGTTTCAAAAAGATACGTACCCGAGATAATGTGCGAGCCGACCTCGGCGCCCTTCTCGACTACGCAGACCGAGAGGTCCGTTCCCTTCTCGTTCGACAGTTGCTTGAGGCGGATGGCCGCCGCCAGCGAGGCCGGGCCCGCGCCGACCTAAAGCCACATCACCACGAAATTCCGATGCATTGTGAGCTCTCTCTCTCTGACTTGGTCCTCAGCCTCCTCATCGCGCTGCAGCGATATCGAGAGTACACGTACCAGCACGACGTCATAGTCCATTGCCTCGCGGGGCTCGTTGAGCAGCTCAAGCTCTTCGGGCGAGAGCGACGCAGCAGACAGGAAGCGCTGCTGCTGCTGCTGCTGCGGGTTCTTGCGCGCATTGACGCGCAGGGCGCGCGCCGACGCTGCGACCGATCGACGCCACATGGTTCGTTCTTCTGCGTTGGCTTGCTGGAGTCTCCTCTTTGGCGAGTGGCGGTTCCGAGGGTCTGCTTTCTCTTCCAGCAGCACGTCCGGCTAATGGAGCTTTTTGGCGGTTGAAGGGCCGAGCAAAAAAGCCGCGACGGGGAGTAATTACGGCTTTTTACGGATCCGGACGTGGCTTTTTACCACTTCATATTACGAGCCCCCAATTCCAGCACCACCGGATTGCGCCAGCGATACGCACTAGAGAAAAAACAAACTGTACCGTGTTTTGATATTTTAGAATGCGATGTTTAGTAATCCACCGTGTTTTGTCATTTGCTGCCCATCCCTCGTCTAATCCGATTGTTTACCAAATAAAACCTCGTCTAATCCGATTGATTACCGGAAGCTTCAAGCTGGGGCCTGAGGCTGGACCTCTATGGAAGGCGGCTTCTGTGCCTTGGCGTGGAGCCACACGCGGTCCATGACGACGTTCTTCTTGCGGTTCTTGAGGCGCACAGTACAGTACTCGTTCTCCAGCATGCTCAGGCCGGTCTGCTGCTCAAAGAGCTGCTCGAGGTCTTCGCGCGAGAAGAAGTAGGCCAGCGTGCCGTCGCTGCGGTAGTAGAGCGATGGCGCCAGCTGCTTGGCATTGCGGCGCATGGCCAGATCGTAGAGCCCGTAGTCGCGGAAGCACACGACCCCGCCGGGCCGCAGGACGTCGAAGACCTTGCGCATGGTCGACGCGAAGCTGTCGGGCGCCAGCGCTGAGAGCACGAACACCATGAGCACGACGTCCATCGATTCCGGCGCGATGTTGAGCTCCTCCTGCACAATGTCGCACACAAAGGCGTGGCACCGCTGCGGGTCGTAGCGAGGGTTCTGCTTGAGTATAGAGATCGCGTGTGCGCTAAAGTCGCAGACGCTCGCGTGGACGTGTGGACACTCGTCCAGGATCGGGAAGATGGCGCTGCCGTAGCCACAGCCGAGCTCTAGCACGCGCAGCGGCTCTGGTCGCTGCGCTGGCGATCGGTCCAAGCGAACAAGAGGAGCGTTAATAGCCCAACAGGTTGAGACCAAACGCACGCAGTAAGAGCACGTGACGTACTCTGTGCATCGCTAGCAGCTCTGGGAACTCCTTGACCAGGTAGTTGCGCGGCTTGTACACCTTGCCTGCTCAGAATGCATCCGCATAGTCAGCTGCATACTCCCCTAGAGACCAAAGGCCGCAGCATACGGTAGCATACCGTTGTTTTTCTGGTGGAAGACGTCCCACTGGGTCTTGGCAGCGCCCGCGGGCGCGTCTCGCATCCACTCGAGTCCGTCCGCCACGTCGGCGGCCTCTTTGTTCATCTCATCCTGTTGCTGGCACTCGCGAGCGAGATCTGCCCACTCAAAGTCATGCGAATGCAGCTGCACGTCCTTCCGGCTGCTCATGCTGGCGCTTTTGATTCGCAGAGAGGCAACCGCGCTCTTAATTAGAGGGACAACGGTAGCGTGTCTCCGACTGCGCAGGCAGTCATGGCGACGGACCCAGAGCAGCAGGTTGTGTGGGTGGGCGGCGTGCCGGGCTCGCTCTGCGTGAGTGAGGACGCCGTGCGCGAGGTCTTTGCCGTGCACAACAAGCGCATCGTGTCTGTCAAGGTGCGTGCGCTAATTCGTTGGCTCTAGAGCCATAGAGAGAGTTAGAGAGGAACACAAGAAGGTCAGGCATCCATTCATCATGGCTAACTAGCAACGGTTGTTATGATCGCGTGGACAGATTCGCCACGACTTTGAGGACATGACGACCGACGGGTTCGTGTTCATCACACTGTCATCGAAGCGGTCGGCCGAGCGGCTCGTCCAGGACGTCAATGACGGGATCATCAGCGTGGGGTCGGCCATGCAGGCCAAGTTGGCCATCGACCGCGGAGCGCCCAACCTGGACGCGCTGTTGGAGACGCACAGCGAGATCGCAGACTTGCTGCTCGGTCGACGCCAGGCCAATGCACTGTCGCAGCAGTACGCCGGAGGCGAGGAGGATGACGAGGACTCGCTCATGCTGCAGAGCCTATCGCAGCCGTCCTTCGCCAGCCAATCGCGCAAGAAGAAGCGCAAGAAGCGCAGCTCGCAGCACGACTAACTTAAACACAGAGCACCTGCTTCTCCGTAATCCTGCCTGCCTTCTTGTGCTTTCCCATTCAATGCGGCGGCGCAATGGGACTACTGCTTGTGGTGCCGTGCATGCGCCGCAAGAGGTTCTGCATGCGCGTGTTGGCGCATATGCAGGGCGAGCGGCCGCAGACCAGACAGCGCACAGCCGCGATCTTAAGCTTCTTGTTGGGCAGCAGAGCGCTAAAGCTGTCTTGATTTTGGGTGGCATCTTCTTCATCGGAATCATCGGCTTCGTTTTCGCCTGTGGTCTCATCCGTCGCGTCGTACTCGTCGGTATTCGCTTCGTCTTGCTCATCAAACGACGATTCATCTGAGCTAGCGAGCAGTTCATCGCACTCATAGCTGTCGTCATCTTCCTCCTCATCGTCACCTTGTTCCTTCAGCTCCAGCGCAACAGTACTCGCACGTCGTCCCGAGATACGTCCATGCTGTGACTGGTGCTGCACGAACGCCGTCGATGCGATCGAAGGCTGCTGTTTTAGAGGCTCTGTGACAAGTATGGGCACATACCGCTTGGGCTTGCAGAGCCGAATCGGTTGTGGGCGTGGGGAAACGTCAGAAACGCGCTTGCCTACGATACGTCGCTCCAGAGCTTCGAGTGCGCGCTGCATGCGCTCATTCCCGGGCTTGCGAAGGTTCTGCAGGCGCAACGGATGTCGCATCGGCGACGAATGAGCACTGTTTATTGGAGTCGAAGCCGAAGATTGCAGCTCCACTTCTTCGTCTGTGTCCTCTTCCTCATCCTCATCGTCGCCATCATCTCCATCGTCTTCGTCATCATCCGAGAGCTCCATTTGCTCGAATTCGGATTCCGATTCGTCATTCTCGGAAGACAGGAGCTCATCGTGCTCGTAGTCGCTGTCATCCGAGTCATCATCCCCGTCTTCAAGCTCTCCCAGGGCAGAGGGCTGCTGTTCTAGCGTCCTCGCATTCTGTGTTTCCTTTGCTGGCCGTGGAGGCGCGACCCACGTGATTACACGCGCGGAGCTTGCGCTCTTGGCTGCCGCTGAAAGCGCCACTTGATTGGGATCAACTTGAGGAGCTGGTGGTTCTTTTGCTGCCGTTGGCGGCTTCTCCAGTGCTGGAGCTTCCACAACACCACCAGAGCCCATGATCACCGGCAGTTGATTCGACTGCATGAACGGCTTCTTCTCCAGGAACGATGGCCAGTTGTGGTCGCAGGTCTTGCCCAGCAGCGTCACGGGGCTGATGACGGACCAGGACGTGAAAAAAAGGGCTGGATGCAGGTTCTTCCGCGCGCACTCACTCGAATCCAGTAGCGTCTCTGCAGCTTGAGTACCAGCTCCGGTCGGTATCCGACCGCCACCTTTCATGTGATGGCGGCCAGTCCGTCCACGACGCGCACTCGCATTGGCCTTCCCACTCATCGAAGGAAAGAGCTGGCCCTGCACGACCTGGAGCTGGCACTTCTCTTCCAGCCATTGCCTCACGGCCTCCACAAACTCTATCGAGGAGTCATCCAGATCCTGGGTGTCCGGACTTGCAGCCTGGAACTTGCTAACGAGCAGCCCCCAACGCTTACGGATCTCCAGGCGACTGCGATGCGGGATGTAGTTGGTGCCGATCCGTGCGAACCGCTTGCTGTCCTGATGAAACTCCTGCATACCACGCGCAATCCGCAGATCCTCTTCCACGATCCAGGACTCGTTGCGACGAATGGGGAATTGTGAATGATAGGTCTTGACGGCGCTCGAGCCCGTCTTGCTGCTGATCAGATAGCGGTACCGGTGCTTGAGCAGGTCTGGGCTCTTCCGGGGCAAAAACTGCTGGCTAATATCCTGCCAGGAATCGCCTCGCACACCGCAGCGCTTGGCACCATGCGCCAGCAAATTGTCCTCGCTCTGCGTGAATGCTTTCTTCTTGTTCTTGCTCTTGACGACCAAAAGATGGTTGTCCAGCTCCAGCATCTGCTGTCGCATCGCTCGATTACGCTCTTCCAGGGTACAACCCTGACGGAACGTCTCGGACAAGGTCGTCAGCGACTGCGAGCCCACGAGCTCGAACATGGACGGATGGGCCACAGCGGCATGCGCGGCTGTGAGCGACCGAGTCACACGACGCGCATCCAGAATATCTTGCGACGAGGCGGCCGAAGATGGGGACGACGCTGATGCAGAGGTGGTTGAAGCCGAAGTCGAAGCAGCGGCAGTGGCCGTGCCAGGATTGAGCTTTGAGAGTAGAGCGCCCTTGCACTGCTGGGCCAATTGGCCGCGTGCCTGTAGCTCTTTCAGCATGGTCAGACACTCATCCCGCGCAGCGGCGTTCTCCGGGTCGTTAGCGAAGAGATGGTAGTTCTGCAGCAGCAGCTGGAAGTGCTTGTGCATCTGTGAGGCCAGTTGGATGCACTGCTGCTGCGTGAGCGTGGCGCGCATATCCTGCAGGTGGAATGGCGTGGTCTTCTTTCGTCCACCATGAAGATAGCGCGTCGCAGCGCTATGGTGCAGCCTGCGTGGAGGCATACTAAAGCCGTCCACAGAGGCTGTCGGCGTCGCTCGGCTTGCCGCCGCCGCAGCGCTGGCTGCCAACAGGAGCGACGGCGGTGGCGGGACAGGTAGCGGGACTCGTGACGGCCACATGCCACTACCGGACGCGCCTCCGCCATTCAGGCTGCTGCGCTTGTAGTCGCCTGACTTGCTATCGCCGCTGACCAGAGGCATGCGCGTGTGTGTGGAGTCCCAGAGCAGTTCGCTGAGCTCTTTCTTGGAGATCTTGACCAGCTCCTTGGCGCTCTCGGCCTCGCGCTCGTCTTCCTCGTCCTCCTCCGGCTCGTACTCCTCATCCTCCTCGTCCAGGAACGACAGGTTCTCCTGCTCATGCGGCAGCAGCGACGACAGGAACCGCTGGTATTCGCGGTCCTCGCCGCTGTCCTCGACCAGCTCCAGCTACCAGCATCAGCATTCAGTCATCAGTCCAAAAGCCCAACACAGACGATGGAGAAGCAGCCAGCCGCCCACGCACCGAGTCTTCGTTCAAGTACGAGTCCAGCGTGTCGATGGGCACGTCCACCAGTGAGAACTGTGTGCGCGTGCGTCGCGCGATGGTGTCGTCGGCCAACGCGTCGCCATCGGGCCCCGCGCTGCTGCCGCCTGCATCCGCCCGGTCTTGCTCCATGGAGTTGGCGCCAAAACCGACAAGCGCGCGGATGGAATTTCGGCCAATCACATGACAGTCGACATGGAGCAATCATTTTCAGCCAATCCTGACCATGGCGAGACCTTTTATACGCCAATCAGAGTAGGAATTCACACGGACTCAGAACGGCAACAGGTGACGGCCGCATGTGCGGCCGCAGCGCGCGCGGGGCCACGCGTCCTGTTGCGCTGAGATGCGCCCATGTGGGCAGACATGCCGGGCCGTGGATCTTAGTGTCCAAGTAGCGCACGGTTTTGGATCGAGTGTGTCGCTGGACTCAGAAGCGTGTCTGCTTGGCAGTGGCTTCACGCACGCGTCCTCGAGGATGGGACGCCACTGCCGTTCGACACGAGCAACCGCATGATGAGAATGATCATAGGTTAGCATACGCGCCGAGTGGGTGGGGCGCATCCCTCGCCACTGGTGCCCTGGAATCGCCTGGTGGGGGAGCACAGAGTCCAGAGCCGACCATGCTAAGGCGCGCGCATAAAGAAGCCTCCCATCGTGTAACGAATCCACGACAAGTGCACACACACAGAGTGTACAGCCACCACGTCCATGTGTAATCGCGCACAGTGCTGCACATGCAGAGCGCAGTGATGAGAACTCAATTAATGGCCAGACGTACGGACACGTTGCGCGGCATTGTTGGTGGCACAAAAAACGTCGCTGGTCAGCCTTGCCCGGCCGCCCTCGCATGACCTCTCCATACCACTGCGTCAAGAACAGCGACTCATGACACCTCAGCAAGTCTTCAACCTGTTATAACAGTTCAGCACAGTAGGATGGCGGGCGGATACACCGCACCACAGCGCGCCGCCCTGGTTGGTTGAAGCGGAACTCATAACTCACCCAGATGAGTCGTCCGCTTGTGACCCAACGTGACGACAATACGAAAATCATGTGTGGCTGCAGTGGGATCGTGAACTTCTAAGGCCAACGGGATAGGACTCGGGCAGAAAATGACGACAAAGCGCTTGTGCAATTTATCAAAGCACCATCCCACTTGAAAACGCTAATTATTCGTCAAGTGACGAACCTTCAATCAGTTTGGAGACATGTTGGCTCCGGCATTCATCCGCCCTCGCGCTCAAAGGCGGCCGCAAAGAAACCGGCGGCGGCACGATGAGTGGTGGATTACGACGGTGTACACACCCAGCGGATCTGGATTCTCATCCTCATCAGATCCGGAAGCGAAAGGCGAATGATCAAGATTCGCCTTGCCAATGCGATGCCATCTGATCGCTGTTTTAACAGGATGCCGGACTGATGCTGTACAGTAGGGTGACGCACACAGACAAGCCGCCGAGGGCTGTCAGTGCTACCTTGCGAACGTAATATCGTTCACGTGCTGAACATTTTTCTAGGTTATGGGCAAGGCATCGAAACTTAGATAAAATAAAGGGCAGATGACAAATACGTTTTGGAAAGACTCAACTTGCGTCACTAGAAGGCGTGCGGGTAGCTAAACTTTCGTTTTAGAACACAAGCAGTCGCAAGCTTCGCCGCCAATCGTATCGTATGCGCTTCATCTATTTATCAATTATCAAAAATGATAAAACAACAAAATACAAAGATGTGAGTATATATTGACAAACTTAATAATGTAACGGTGCATTCGTTTCCACTGTTGAGGTTCAAGACACGAAAAGAGCCAAAAAAAAGATGAGACAGTGGCAACTAATTATGCACCACTCATTTGTCTGGCGCTTGCAAGCACAAGTCAGCGTGTACCTCAGCATGTCTCTCCAGCATCTTGTTGCGGCCCTCTGTTTTACCGAAATTAAACCCAAGCGTATAGAAACCGCGTTGCAAATTGTTGGGCTGTAACATTTTGTTTTTGAGCTTATATAAACTGAGTTTTTCATTCGAGATCTAATATCAAAGTATATATTCGCAACCGCTCACCAGGAATATGCTCACGAACACCTGCATTTTCTTTCCTGCGACTGGATAGAACAAGGAGAAGTTTCCCGAATGATCCGTCGACGCGTGCCACTGTGGATGCGCTCGATTGGAACCGATGACCAAGTTTGTATGGAGGCATAAACTCCCAGGGCCGTTTGATGGGTTCTTGGAAAGAACACTGAGTTGGAGGAGAGGCTTCAGCGCGCCACTGTGCCTTTTTTGCGTCTTTTCGTGTTTGTTTGGTTGCTGTTGCTGCATCAGCTGGGAACTGCCTTTCTCTGGGCGCTTGTCCGGATAACTCCAGGTTAACGAAAGAGTTCACTTTTGTCTTGCGATTTGTATGGTCAGGTCGGAGCTTTAACTTGCCGATAGGGGTTGGGCAAAACAGGACTTCCAAGCGTGGGCTTGTTCATCTGGGCGGCATAGAGAGGATGCAAGTTTGTATGGAGACCTCTTCCTCTTGTCCCCTTCTCCTCCTCCTCTCCTCCTCTTTCCTGCTGCTGGTCCCTCTCGCCTTCCCCTCATTTCGAGTTCAAAACCAAACCGGCATTCATCGTCTCTGGCGGTTGGTGAACAAGTGCGGCCTCCCAAATCTCCGCGCCCGTCCGCTCCTCTACAGTGGACCGTGATAAGCGTAGGACGCTCGACGTAAGCAACGATCTCCCCCCTCCTCCTTGGGCTCGGCAGGAGCGGCGCTGCAGGCAACCCGCTCCTCCTCTGTCTTCTCCACCTCCTCCTCACTTCTAGTCTTCTTTTCCTATTAGCGCCTCGGAAGCAGCATGCCACCGCAGACGCTTGACCCCCTGCAACAGAAGAAGATGGCGGCCGTGGGCTCGTTCAAGTACCCGGACCGGCTGCAATTCCTCACGGGCATGCTCGAGGTCAAGTTCAAGAGTGGCGCGTTCGCCACCTGGTCCGACGCCTTCGTGCGGCTCGAGGGCCGATGGATCAGCGTGCACAAGAAGGAGCGCGACCCCACGCGCATGTCGGCCGTGGAGCTCGGCCCGGGCGTACAGGTGACCGACCTCACGGATGCCGAGGCCTCGACCAAGTTCCCCCGCCGCTTCGACATTAACTGCAAGGGCGGGCTGCTGCCGTCAACCGAGATCAGCTTCCGCACGCGCTCGCGCAAGGACCGCGACCTGTGGGTGCTGGCTATTGCCACCAACATCCATCTGCTGGAGGGCGTCGGCCTCGACCCGTCGTATGCCGTCATGGACCTGGACCCGGTGGTCACGCGCATGAAGGAGTCGTTGCCGCTCACGCCCATCCGCATCCGCAGCGATCTGTCCGTGCGCTGCGCCTCAGGCGAAAGCCTGGTCCAGTTCCTGGTGGCCGAAGAGCTGGCCATGGACCGCGCGCACGCCAACTTGATCTGCCGCCGCATGTTGTCCATGAACATCCTGCACCATGTGGTCTGGGAGAAAGAGTTCGTGGACGGCATGGAGTACTACACGATCTCGGAGATGGACGACGAGACCAACTACGAGTCGGAGCACTTCCAGAAGTACATGGACTCGCGCAAGTTCTGGAAGTACTTTGACCATGACGGCAGCTCCAGCACCGGTAGCGGCCGCAGCGCGCGTCAGCTGCGCAGCACGGGCAGCTCCGGCCAATCGGCTACGCACCACCGCAACTCCATGACGACTATGTCGACCACAAGCGTGGACAACAAGAGCCACAGCTCGGCGTCGTCCACGGTCATCGCGGACAAGAAGGCCAAGAAGTGCTCGGTCTGCAGCAAGTCGTTCAACCCGCTGCGGCGGCGATACTCGTGCCGCATCTGTACGGCCGTAGTCTGCAGCCACTGCAGCATGGCCCGCAAGGTCGAGACTGAAGACGAAGGCTCCGTGAACGCGCGCGTGTGCGTGAGCTGCAAGCTCGGCTCGGCCAACACACAGGACGACTTTTACGATCGTATCTTCGCGGCCCCGCCTTCGATCACGGCCAGTTCCAGTGACGTATCCTCTACGGGCCGTCAGAGCGGGGTGTCGGCCAACGGATCGCTGCCGCCTCCGGCCCCAGCCGCGACTGCGGAAGCTCGTCGCAAGTCCAGTGCTGTGCAGGCTGCAGCAGCCCAACAGCAGCAGCAACTGGCACCTGGGTTCCGAGACTCGCTGTCTGCATCGTCGCTCTCTGCGCTGGTGGACTGCCACCTGTGCATGAACGAAGGCTGTGCCCCGCTGCGCGATGTGTCGGAGGTGCCGTACCCAGTCACGACGGACGAGTTCCACCTCACAGGCTCGAGCCAGTTCCTCATCCCTGGCGAAATGGACAACGAGCAGGAGCGCATGCGCTACGTGCGCGTGATTCACGCTGAGCTGGATGCAAACCCAGCTGCGCGCCTCAAGATTGAGAACTACTGCAACATGGCCGCTATCGCGACTGGCTGCCCGATGTCCTTTGTGGGTCTGCTGGACAGCGACGAGTACTCGCTGGTCGGCACGCACGGCCTGGACAGTCGTAGCACCATCCCCCGTGAATCGTCTGTTGCTGCGCACACCTGCCGCAACGGATCTCCGCTCGTGTGCTGTGATATGTCCGAAGACGTTCGATTCGCGGGCAACCCGATCGTCCGCGACCAGATCAAGATGGTGTTCTACGCTGGCATCCCGCTCACGCTGTCGTCCGGCCACACGGTCGGCGCCGTGGAGGTCATGGACAACCACGTGCGATACGTGTGCACGGAGGTCATCGACCAGCTCCAGTCCGTGGTCCGCGGCCTGCTCAAGATGTTCGAGAAGATCGTGGCCAACGCTCCAGAGTCTGCGTTCGCAGAAGAAGTCGAGGAGCCGGCCCCGGAGAACGAGGTGCGAGAGTCCGAGCAGGAACAGGCCAGCCTTGCAGACTTTAGCGCCACCGAGCCCGCCGCCGAAGCCGCGGCGCAGCCATCTGACAGCGAGATGGAGATGCGATTGCTGGAACTGCTCTCGCAAACGACTAGTACACAGGAACAACTACGCAACCAGCAGGGCCACATGGTGCAGGCCATCTCGTCGCACTCAAAGCAGCTCAGCGACATGGCCCGGCAGCTGGAGCGGATGGAGAACACATTAGCATCGAAGCTTGAAGCGTCGTAAGTGTAGCTGTCGTCCCGATCTTTATAGACATCCTTTTAGGAGCGCGAGGAACTTTTTTTATAGTGAGCGTAATAGCACATCTCCTCTACCAACAACGCTCTTGGCCTTCATGTGATGTTGTTGGCCCATGGGCAAGAGATCCATGATTGATAGTGGGGCCCTTGATAGACCCTTGATGGAAGCTTGGTGGTAAGCCGGACGGTGTGTGTGTGATGGTCCGTCAGGGGAGACCTTGAAGAGACAGACATGAGACCTTGAGCTTCGTGACTGGAGTGGCTGTTACGGAGAACATCATCAACAAGTCACTTGGAGGAAAAAATGTAGCCATGTGGTCCGCTTCCAAATTCCAGAACAGGGTGAAGAGGAGAGCCGATTGATGGAAAGAGATGCGGTGGATTGCATGATAAGGATAAGTAATGAGCGGGGTACATAGTTGGAATAGACTTGGCTCTTATCCATTCATCCTGCACCGGTAATGGATAAAGAGAGACAATTGCGATGGCCAGCACGAATCCATCAAAGCGGACACGGTGGCTTCCCAGTTCTGCATCATAGGTGTTAATACAGTGGTGCTTGTCTTTTACGCGTCCGAACCACACAACAAAAGCAGCATCGGACTGGATGACGCCAGCTCCGATGATACTGTAGGTTCCCACGGACAGTCATCGTGGCGTGAGCAAGCCGAGCTGCGTACGTGGTCCGACCGCAACTGGTTGTGGTTAAACCGGTCCATTTGGCGCACCTAGCCTTTTTAGCTCTGGCGCCACGAGCGACAACACAATGTACCGACAACGCAGGTGAGAAGCCGCCGCGTCGTCCACAGGCGGCAGGCGGGTGTCTCCCCGTTCGCCAGCACGCGCAGTATCAATGTACTGTACACTGGTTGTAGAGGCGGCGAGATCGCACGTGCGCGCCCTGGACTGGACTCATGTGTACACTGCGCCGCACTGGCTGCTCTATTGTACCACTTCATTATGTGGGCACTCACGCTTGGGGCCACACAGGCGGAGCCTCCTCTGTTCTCAAAGTCTGTGTGCATACAAAATCTCATAGAAATCCTTGAGCCACCCAGGACACACCAATTGCCAAAAAACGGGCCAACGACACCTACGATTCCGCGTTACATTCGGGCGCCGTCTCCCGGGATTTGTAAATTTTTGGGCGGACTGACTCATGTCTTTGTGTGGATTCTTTACAAGAAAAGCGGACAATTCGGTGGCCGGCGGACCAAAGTCCTTTGAAGATGGAGGGAGAGGGCGATGCCGTGGCGGCTGCGCGATGATGAATCTTCCTTTCCCTCTGCAGGTGACCAGCTAAAGCTTCGATTTCTTTGAGGCTCTTGGTTCCATCCGCCCGTCGCTTGAGGTGCTCGCCGCACTGTGTGTGGGGGGGAAAAGGGGATGGGCCAATCTCCAAGTGGCCACGCGCATCCCCGTGCTCAAAGGTTCAGTCCAGAACGCAGTGAAGCGGTGACCGCAAAGGGATCTGAGAACCAGCTGTGATTGGATGAAAACCTTACGCCCACGTTTTGTGCACGCCCCGGCGGTTCGCTCCTCCCTGTGCTGCGGCCCGGAGGTGGCGTGCGTGTGCATCACAGAGCACGACTTGCGCAGTCTTGGGGACCGTCCCCTCTCCTCTCCTCTGTCCTCGCCTTTCCATTCCTCCGGGCACTCCGCTGCATGTACGACACTCGGGATATGGTCCGCACGTTCCTCAACACCGCCAAGGGCTCCAAGACCGGCGCGCGGCCGCCCTCCGGCTCGGGAGAGTACGCGACGCAGCGGGACTCCGCCACGGGCGTGCAGCATTACCACAGCAACAGCGGCCACACGTCGCCCCCCACGGGGTCTGCGTCTTCCTTCAGTGGTCCAGCACGACCCGCGCCCGAGCGCAGCGCCAGCTACGGCCTCAGCGGACGCCCCGCGGACCCCATGGCCAACAAAAAGTGCTCCGTGTGCGGCAAGTCGTTCAACCCGATCCGCCGCCGGTATCACTGCCGCACGTGCGCGGCCGTGGTCTGCAATAACTGCAGCATCTCGCGCAAGGTCGAGTCGCTGTACGAGGGCCCCGTGACGGTGCGCGTGTGCGTGAGCTGCAAGCTCAGCTCCATGTCGGCGCAGGACGACTACTACGACCGCATGTTCACGGCCGACGTGGCCATCCCCAGCGCCTCGCAGGGTAGCGACACCTCATCTGTGACCATGAGCAGCGACCGCGTGAGCACGCTGTCCTACCAGCACGCCCCGGCCCCGGGCAGCACGGGCTCTGGCTCCTCGTCCGGCACGCGCCACCATCACTCGATCGAGAAGAAGCGCGCGCCCAGCGTGGCCATGCAGCAGATGCCGCCGCTGCGACGCAAATCCAGCGCCGCATCGACCCATTCGGCCTCGACCTCGCGCGCCGACACGGCGTCCATCACGTCGCCCGTGGATCAGCAGCAGGAGGCCGAGGGAATGGCGCCGGCCATGGACTGCCATCTCTGCTTGGGCGAAGTGTGTGCACCCGTGCACGACGTGGCTGAGATCCCGTACTCGGTCACGGTCAAGAACCAGCGTTTGCTGGCCAAGAAGCTGGTCAATGAGGCCGAGCGGCTCAAGTCGGTCCGCGTCCTGCGCAACGAACTGCGGCGCTCCGCCAGCATGAAGCAGACCATGTCGCAGATCTGCTCGATGGTGGCCATCGCCACGCAGTCGCCCATTGCGTTTGTGGGTCTGCTAGACGCCGAGGAGTACGTGCTCGCCGGTGTGGACGGCGCCACGCCGCCCGACAGCTTCACGCGCGACGACGCGTTCGCCGCGCACACCTGTCACTTTGGAGCGCCTTTGGTTTGCAGCGATCTCTCGGACGATATCCGCTTCAAGGACAACAGCCTCGTGGTGGACAAGATCAAGGCGCGCTTCTACGCGGGCGTACCGCTGACGCTCTCAAATGGCCACATCGTCGGCGCCATTGAGGTGATGGATACCGCGCCACGATACGCCTGCACGGATGCGATCGCGCAGCTGCAGCCGGTGGTGCGCGGCATCCTGCGCAAGTTCGAGAGCGTCATCGCTGCGGCTCAGGATGCGCAGCCTGAAGAGCCCGTGATCGTGGAGGCCAAGCCAGCGACACGGGTACCAGCACCACCGGTTCCGCCCCGTGCGCGAGCTCCAGCTCCGGCACCAACAATCGACCGGCCGACAACGCCGCCTCCTCCGCCACCTACAGCGGCTTCAGTCCGAGCTCCGGCTCCGGCTCCGGTGCCAACCCCAGCACCAGCACCAGCTCCAGCACCGACCCCAGCTCCGGCGCCGACGGCAGCGCCCCAGCCCACAGAGAACGAGATGGAGATGCAATTGCTGCAGCTGCTGTCACAGACCACGAGCACGCAGGAGCAGCTGCGCAACCAGCAGGGCCAGATGGTGCACGCTATCTCGTCGCACTCTAAGCAGATTAGTGAAATGGCCCGGCAGCTCGAGCGCATGGAGAACACGCTGGCGTCCAAGTTCGAGAACCGACAGGACGCGGCGGCGGCGGACGCATGATAGTAGAAGAAGAAGCGAACATTGGCCCCCGACTCGTGTGCGTTCCGCTGGCGCCGGTGTTTGTCTGTTAGGCCCTCCCGTCTCGCTCTTGCTCTCCATGGAGCAGAGCAGCAGCAGGGCGATGTTAATGCGAGTGCAGTAACTACCGTAATAGCGAATATGTGTTCAACCTCCTTCCGGCATCCGGCACAATATATTCCTGCCAGCGGGCGGTTAATTAACGGGATGTAATTAACCCATCGAACTTAACCACGACCGAACCCAGTGCGGCGTCCGTTTGTCGAGGTCCATTTCCGCGGGAAAATGAGTCTGTGCGCCAAGGGGAAGGAGCTGCTGCGGGAGTTGCAGCGCAGCGACTGGCTGCCGCCCTACAACGTGAGCGCCCGTACGACAGAGCGAAGGGCAGAGAGAGCTGCTGCTCATGGGTTGTGGTCTGGTCGTGCTGGATGATTAGGATGAGCTCGTGCGTCAGGTCGTGGATGAAGTGGGCGTGCTCCACGATCAGATCGTGGAAAAGCTGAGGTATGGATGGGTGCGCTGCTGCTGTCGTGGCCACGTTGGCTGATTTCGCTGTTGCTGATCGTCGCAGAGTGTTTGGCGACGGCATCGAAAGCCAGCCATCCGTGCACTGCGGCCTGATCATCAACCACCAGTGCCTGCTGCGCAACAAGCGCTGTCTGCTGGCCTATTTGTTCGTGGAATCGCCGTCCTTTAACAGCGCGCACTCTCGTTCACTGTTGCATTTTCTTTTCTCTCTGTAGATTGGCGCGTACACAGAAGATCACGGATCTACGATGGGACACAGGCACGATCCTCCCGACCACACTCGCGCCCAAGTACGCGTCTTGGCATTTGGGGCTGCAGGTTCCAACTCAGAGCTAACACCCCGTTGTGTTGTGCGCCAGTCTGTGCCCAAAGGAGGTGCAGTTCTTCCACTCGTACGACCAGCTGCTGACCGAGTACATGAGCGACATGGAGATCGATCTCTCGGCGGTGCGTTGCTGTCGTCTCCTGCTGCTTAGTTTATCGGTTCTCACGCGCTCGCTGCGACTGCTCCAACCAACAGGACCAGCAGCCGCCCAAGGACCTGTTCGTGGAGGTGCGCGTGCTGCGCGACTGCGGAGAGATCATGACCGAGAACGGGCTCGTGAACCTCGAAGCCAACTCGACCCATTTCCTGCGACGTGTGGACGTCGAGCAGCTCATCCGCCAGGGTTTGCTGGAGCAGATCAAGCACTGATAAGACCTGATTATACGCAATATGCTCGATGATTGGCTGAAATGGATACATCTGAAACCCTATAGCCCTGGTGATTGGATAAAAATGGGGAGCACTTGACACCATTGGTTGGGTATGGTCATCATCCGCAACAGACACCAAAAGCTCAATTGACCCGATACGATATGGAGACGACGCCCGTGCTGCTGGCGCGCAATGTGCTCTCGTCTGTGCTGGCGCTGGCCTTCCCGGATGACCTCGTGACGGACGCCGCTGCGCAGCAGGACTTCCTCTCGCAGGTCCAGCAGATCAAGACCATCTTTGATCAGCAGAACGTGTTCGCGCTCGTGACAGATGGCAAGGCGCTCGGCAAGCTGCAGAGCGTGCTGGTGCAGCTGATGGACCAGCCGCCGACCCAAGGAGCCGACGCGCTGCGTGTGAAGGCGGCTGCCTACGAGCTGCTGCTGGTCATGCTGCAGCAGTTCCCGTTGACCGTGATCGAGTCCTACGTGACCACTGCGTACGTGGAGCGCATCTTCAAGACGCTGAAGTTCGACCAGACCAAGAGCGACGACGTGCACGAGCGCAAGCTTGTGGCCATCGCTGCCTGCAAGGTCACGCGCGAGCTCGTGCGCCACGTGGAGCTGTACACGCCGGAAGCGCGCCGCGCGCTGTTCGACTCGTTCCCCAAGCTGTTCCCCGCGCTGCTGGCGCTGCTCAACGGTGTGGCCAAGGGCGACTGGAGCCACGAGTCGGACTACGAGCTTTGGTCCAACGGCATCGCGGTGTTCATGCAGCTGCTGGAGGTCTCGCCCAATGCGCTGCGCAGCTTCTCGGCCAAGATCGAGGCGCTCTGCATCCAGGTCTTCCAGCTGCCGGTCGCTGCGCGTGAACCGAGCGTCGCAGTGTACCACGAGAACGCCATCAAGTGCCTCGGCCTGCTGGCCAACGCCTCCGAGAAGCCGCACTCCAGCTGGAAGCAGATGATGGACCGAGCTATTGAGATGATGCACGTCCAGGTCGATGGACTGGTCGGCAAGCGCCAGAACTCGCAGACCCAGCAGCCCACGGGCATCAAGCACTGGACCAAGGAAGCCTCGTCGGACACCAGTACGGTCTACCAGCGGTCCGCGACCATCATCTACCGCCTCAAGGTCACGGCATCCATTGTGGCACAATGCCTGGCCAACCGCTCGATCTCAGAGCGTGAGGTGCAACTAGTTCTGGGCGATGTCATCGTGCTCACTCGTCGAACGGTGGCCATTCGCGCGCAGGACGTGGGCAAGCAGAGCGCGGTCTCGGAAGACGGCGTGCGTCTGCCCTCAAGCGTGGTCTACGGCATGCTGCCGGATGTGCAGACCTACGTGCTGCAGGCGTTCTCAGCCACGATCGATCGCGCCGGCATCTGTGCGCTACGCCAGGCCAGCAAGATCATCAGCGTCATTCATCTGGCCTGTGAAACCAGCTGCGAGGCCTCGCAGGGCGCACTCTACCGCTCAATCAACACGTGTGTGCGTACGCTTGGCGCCAGCGCCGTGGAGAAACTCGGCAACCCGCTGGTGCAGGACATCGTGGCTCGCTGCAAGCGATCGCTGGACGATACCAAGGCGCTGCAGGAGTCCGAGACTAAGCAGGCTCCGCAGCCGGCCGCTGTGAGCGAGAAGAAGAACCAGAAGGGCAAGAAGCGAAAGCGTCAGGCTGTGGATGTCTCCAAGCTGTTGGATGCCGCCCAGCATGTGCCGTTCGTGTCTGCGCACACTCAAGCGGTTCGGGCACGCAATGTGGAGGCCGCTCTGCTGGCCATCGCCACCTGCGTGAACGTGTACGGCAGCGTCCTGCCGATTGCCACGCGCTCCCTGGCCAGCGAAGTGTGTCTGCTGGCCCGCAAGCACCAGCAGAAGCAAGCCGGAGCTGTCGCAGTGAACTCCGAGGCCATCTCCATGCTGTTGCTGTCGGACGCCATGAGCGCTGATGCCTCCGGTGCGCACGGCGCGAACCTGGTGCAGGCCATGCAGTTCTGGAACTCGGCTGCTGCCCAGTCGCACCAGCAGACGTCCATGTTGATGCAGCTGATCGCTCTCAACGCTGGTGAGACTCTGCTGCATCCTCGTGGCCCGCCGCTCGCGGTGCCCTTGGAGCAGGAAGCCACCGCCGTGCAGAAGCAACGTCAGCGCAAGGAGCTGTCCTCGTCGGTGCGTGGCGCCATGGATTGGGACAACGAAAACAACGAAGAGGAATCGGATGCCGAAGATGAGACCAAGACAACCGAAGCGGTTGAAGAGGAGCAGGAGAAGGATGAGACTGTTGTCAAGCGTGTGAAGACCGAGGAGGATGAGGAAATGCCTGATGCCGAAGAAGACGCTGAAGTGGCCGAAGAAGAGCAGGAGGAGGACGAGGAGGAGGAAGAAGCCGACGAAGAGGACTTTGACGACAAGCGCCCTCAGGTGGCGTCCACTGCCACCAAGCTCCAGGCTGCCCAGATCAACGACGATGGTGACGATAGCGACGACGATGAGTTCCCCGATATTGTGGATGAGGATGCGGATGACGAATAGAAAACATGCTGGCCAGCCTTTCCATTCATAGAAGAACCCCCGTTTGTCTCTTGCCTCTGTGCTTTCATTCTGCTCTGGTGCATTGAGAGCGACAACATTATACAAAACTCCACTCGAATTCATTACCGACAGAGGCTTTCGACTGCGCTCGATGGGCGCTTCCTCTCCTTCTCGTGGGCGTTCGCTTCGGCTCGAACAATGGCGCACGCGTTAAATACCGAGTGGGTAAACGCCAGCCAGTCTACGAGTCCGAGTCCAGGTGCAGATAGCCCTCTTGGTCCAGCGAATCGGCAGGCAGAAGCGGGGAGCTCATGGACGCGTCCGTGATTAGACAGATCTCGTCGTCTTCCAACAGACCGTAATCCACGCCCGACTGCTTGCTTCGACTGCCGCCTGGCTTTCCGGACGACGCGGCAGCGCCTCTCGCGGCGGCGGTGGAGCCATGCTGCACCAACAGCGCGACGCCAAGCCCGATACAGGCCAGAGCGGTGGGGTACAGCACCCACTCCGTGCGCGTGAACGCCTTGTCGGACTCGTAGAACACGGCACCGCCGACGACACTGAACGTGATCCAGCAGGCCTGGAAGATGGGGAACACGGTCATGATGTCCCCTAGCGAGGTCGCGAGGTTCAGGAAATGCGTCTGCACGATGATGCAGACGAACATGCCGCCCAAAAAGACGTACGTGAGCGCATACTTGAACTGATTGTCACCCTTGAGCGACAGCGCGATCATCACGGCCGAGCACTTGGCCAGCAGCACAGTGATGGCGCCCACGATGCCGGAGCAGATCGCGTAATAGTACGGCACTCGACTGTGGTACATCACGCCGGTCTCGACGCCGCCGTCCTCAGCGTCCTTCAGCCGCCTCGTGTGGTTCAGTGACGCGCTGGCCTTGCTTCCTGGCAGCACGCCATCCGTGAGAGCGCGACCTCCAGGCGCATGTGCGTTCTCCAGCAGCTTCTGCTCCATGCTGAGCATGCGCTGCTCCATCCGCAGCATGCGCTCCTCCATCTTGGTCATGCGCTGCTTCTGCCGGCGGTTGGACCAGTAGACCTGGTTCTTCAGGCGGTGCGCCATGGAGCCCTTGATGGTGGCAAGCATGCTCACGGTGCAGACACCCACAGCCACGATATAGACCACGAAGCCTACAGAGGAGCCCGATTGTGTCAGGACACACACACGCGCATGAATGGAACGAACCAAGCATAGAGAGCCATACCAGTGCGCACGAAGCGCTTCTCCAGCTCCGGCAGCGGGTACTCCACGTTGGGCTCTGCGATGCAGGCGATGATCACGACGCCCATGATCACGAACAGCACGCCGCCGAGATCGCTCTACAGACAGAGACGCCATTAGCGGGTTCCTTCTCTGTAGACAGAGCAAGGCTTCGCGTACGCACCGCATACAGCGTCTCACGGTTGAGGAAATAGGCCGTGAAGACGTTCGCGACCAGCGTGGAGCCGCCACCCAGCGCAGCCACGAGCGATTGCGTGGCGAAGCCAAAGGCCGCGAAGTCCCCGAAGCTACCGAAGATCACGAGCGCCAGGCCGAGCCACCACATGGGCCGCTGGACGTACGCGCGCTGTTCGTGCAGCGGCGCTCGGGCCTCGTCCGCATGCGAGTACTTCTGGATGTTGACGCCCAGATTGGAGATGATGGATGCCACCACGGCCAGCGCCGCGCCAAAGGTCTCGCCCTGCGTCATCGAGCACTCGTCCTCTTTGCCTTCTTCTCGACGCGTCGCCTTGAGCCCAAAGGCTGATTATTATGGGGAAGGATCAAAGGCAGGCCGGAATGATGGTAAGCCATGTCATGGGCGACCAGGGAGTCATTTCTGAAACGGACCGGACGTTGTACCAGTCAAGTTGAAGTGGGTCTCTAGTATAGTATGTTCATTTGCTAATATGCCTACGTGGTCACCAGACAGTCATTGCCGCTAGTGCTACTAGAAGCCAGGACGCCAGGACGTCAGCACCAGCAGAGGCTGGAGCCCCAGACTTGTGCGTGGGGATGAAGTCGCTTGAGGAGCTGGAGGTGCTGAAGCTGGGCGCCTGGGGGGAAGGGAAGGTGCGCAGGATCTGCTGGGGTGTGCTGACGTTGACTCGGAACGCCAGGCTCTGGTCCACGCCGTTGGTGAAAAGGACCTCGTAGGTGCCTGGATACGACACGAAGTTGCCGCCGTCGTCGTAGAGCCCTAGCGTACTGACGTTCACCTGAAACGAGATGTCCACGCTCTCACCCTCGGCCAGACTCACGCGCTGATAGTCCAAGAGCTGCTGGTTTAAGAGCGCAGCCGTCGAGCCCGTCCCATTCACAGACACTGGACGGAAGAAGCCGAACACCACTTCGTCTCCTTCTCGAGAGCCGTTGTTCTTCACGCGGATGTTGAATGTCGTGGCGTTGGTGCTTGAGGACAACGTCCGAACGGCTGAAGCGTTGCCATTGGGAGCGCTCAACGCAAACGACGTGTAGCTGAGACCCCAACCGAATGGGAACACGGGCTCCTCCTTAAAGTAGCGGTACGTGCGACCAGGATACTCGGTCATGCTCATGCTCTTCATATTCACCGAGTCCACGTAGTCGGAGCGGTACATGGTCACAGGAAGCTTGCCGCCTGGGTTGTAGTCCCCAAAGAGAACGTCAGTCACGGCCTGGGCGCCGTAGAATCCAGGATAGAAGGCTTCGATGAGACTGTCCGTGTACTGGATGATGTTTTCTGCACCAACGATGCCGCCATTGAACAGCACGACGGTCGTGGGCTTGCCCAGAGCGTAGATTTCCTTGAGCAGTTGCAGTTGAATGGCGGGAAAGTCGATGTTGTCTCGATCATGGGCCTCACGCTCAATGGTCGTGTCAATGCCCAGGAAGAGCACGACAGCGTCAGCATCCTGAGTGAGTTGGATGGCTGCATCAAAACCATCAGTCGAAGTGCCGTTGATGTCGCTGCCGTTCGCTGTGGTAGTGTGCTTGGCTCCGTTCTTCTCCACCATGGCCTCGTACATGGTCTGCACACAGCCCAGCTCCTTGTAATCGCCATGGCAGATCTGACCATAGTAGTTGCCCATGATGCCCTCGCGCGACTGCGAGTGCGGCCCAATGACTGCGACATTGGTCCCCTTGG
>JAADVF010000619.1:0-17446 GCA_023334555.1 Elongisporangium undulatum | reverse complement strand
GGAGAGTATTCCGCAGTTGCCAGGCGAGTTGTCTCCTGATGCGACGTCTTTCATTCTGTCGTGTCTGGAGATCGATCCGTCCAAGCGTCCGACTGCGATTGAGCTGCTCCAGCACCCGTTCGTACAACTGCAGAGCTCCAATCGACCATCACCGAATGGCTCCAATGCAGTGAAGTTGCTCTTAGCCAACAGGAAACGCAGCTCTAGCAGAATTTGCATGCTGCTGCCATCCAACAGCTCTGCGCCCGTCAAAAACGACCCGCCCACGCCTGCTCCGTTGCTGGCGTCCGCAATCAAAGGCCCCGAGCCCTTTGTGTCCAGCAGATCGAAGATGCCGCCGTTGACCAAACTCAAATCGTTCGGACTTCCGGTCGGTAGATGTTGTTCTCGCGGCTGTCTCTTGGAGTCTTGCATTGATTGTCTCTTCCTGTCTGCAGCAAGAGGTTGAGGAGGACGAGATGCCGACTGC
The DNA here is from genome assembly GCA_023334555.1 of Elongisporangium undulatum. NCBI lineage: Eukaryota > Oomycota > Peronosporomycetes > Pythiales > Pythiaceae > Elongisporangium > Elongisporangium undulatum. The sequence goes on along the minus strand of JAADVF010000619.1, from coordinate 16,977 downwards.
GAGCAGCAGACAAGTGCTCTCGCAGAGCGGGCAGTGCGATCTGCCGTCGCTCCAGCTGATCGACTGCTCGTTTTCGAGACGCAGTGATATTAGTACACACCGGAAGTCCACTCACTCCGGTGATCCCAAAGCCCCCGAGCAATCGGTTCTGCAGCAGAACACCATGTCCATGAGCCACCAGCCTGCGCTCTGGGAGGAGCAGCCGATCCTGACGGACGCAGCACGACAGAAGCGAGAGAACGAGGCCACTCGACGGGCAGCAGAGAAGCAGAAGCAGGCGGAGCGAGAGCGCAAGTTTCAAGAAGAGCTGGTGCAGTTTAAACGGCAGGTCCAGACTCCGGCCAAGCGCCTGCCAACCTAGAGCCATAGAGTGTTTTATTGGGGCTGAACCGCGTCGCTGTTGGGTTTCACCGTTGCCGGGGCTGTTGTTGCTGTCTGCAGCACTTCTTCTTCCTTGTCCTCGTCCTCCAGTCCAGACTCGGGACTCTGCGGGCCGAACAGCACTGCGCACACAAAGCCGAAGACTTCCGAGAGCACGAAGTAGATCATGAGCCACTGCATGCGCATGCTCACCGCCAGGATGCAGAGCAGGGCGAGGTAGACCGTGTACACGTCCAGCATGGCGGTCTTGTGCCAGGGCAGCACGAGGTCCAAGGTTTCGAGGTGTTGCGAGCCGAGGCGCAGCTCGGCATCAATGATCTCGATGGCTCGATTCGTGCCACCGGCGCGCTCCAGCAGCGTACCCACACGCCTGGCCGCGCGTCTGAATGACGCGTCGGCCAGCAATTGCACGACGGCGCGGTGCACGGCTTGCGGTGTGAGCAGGTTCTTGTCCAGCGCGATTCCGGCGCCCGAGTCGACCACGCGGGCCGCCACATCCGGCTGGTCGTTCAGGAACGGGATGCACAGCAGCGGCTTGTGGAACACGAGCGCTTCCTGAGCTGAGACCATGCCGCAGTGCGAGATCACGAGCTTGACATTGGGCTGCGCCAGCACGCCCAAGTGCGAGACCGCGCTGGGCGACTTGACCAGGAAGGACGGCCGCAGATCGGTCGGCAGCACGTTGCGCTGGTCCGTGGGCAGGACCCAGAGCACTCGCATGGCGGCGGGGTCTTCTCCTCGCATCGCGAGCCCCTCCACGATGGCCTCGGCCTGCCACGGGTCGATGTACGCCATGGTACCAAGATTGAGGTAGATCACGCCGCCGCCTTCGGTGACGCTGCTGCTGGCTGGCTGAGACGCTAGATTGAACCAGTTCTGCAGCGCCGGGCTGATGCTGTGGCTCGTGATCGGGCTGCCGTTCGTGCGGTTGAGCACCGGCAGCAACGGGCCCACGGGCACCACGAGCGGCGATAGCGGCTGCGGATGCTCGAGCCCGAAGGCCGTGTTGAGCAGCACGCGCGCGCCCTTGAAAACTTCGTGCTGCGACCGGTAGGGCTTGAGCTGCAGTTCCCAGCGCATCTTGTTGAGCTGCATGAACGGCGGCGTGAGCGCCACGGACAGCAGCCGCGGGAACAGGATGTTCAGGCACCGGTTCCAGAGCGACATGTGGATGCTGAAGCCCGTGCCCCAGGCCGGAATGTAGCTCGGCGCGTCGCCAAGATCGAACAGGATGGACGGCGAGTTGATCACGAAGGGCACGCCCAGGGTCTGCGCCAGCTCCTGCGCGCCGATGCTGGCGATGTCCGTGACCACGAGGTCCGGCCGCAGCACCGGTTGCTGCAGCTGGGGCAGCAGCGCGTCGTACATGGGCCGCGCGGACGCCACGAACACGTCGCTGAACATGGTGAGGATGCCGCGGAAGTTGGACGAGTCGCGCGTCATGGCGCGCAGCTTGGCGCGCAGGTCATCGGCCGAGATCGGGAACGCGCCGGCCGAGAGGAACCGCACGCCGTGGGCCTGCACCCAGTCGCGGCCGGACTCGTGAGTGGCGAAGGACACGCGGTAGCCGCGCCGGGTCATCTCGCTGGCCACGTGCAGCAGCGGCAGCGCGTGGCCCTTGATCGCGATGGACACGAACACCACGTGCTTCTGGCGGCTCGCGACGTTCGGATCGCGCGACGGACACGTGTCGTTGTACCGCTCCTCTTCTGCTGCCACAGCCGACGCGGAGGCAGGAGCGTCCGATACAGCGGACGGCTGGGCCAGCGCCGCGGCCCAGAGCAGCACCAGCAGCAGCGCCAGCAGCCCATGCGGCCGACCATTGGCCGCACTCATGCTCATTTTGCAGTGATACGATACCAAAGCAACGTGGCGGTAAGAGTACCGGTATACCGGTACCAACGGGCCGCGAAGAGACACATGAAACCCAAAGAGCTCATTACGCGATCGGCCCGGCAGAGTGCGAGACCAACTCCAGAGCAGCCCAATGGCAGTGGTACGAGAGACATGGAGCACCAGAGAGAGAGGTCTACAGTGCTAATGCGTGTGTTTAGTTCACAGCGACAGACGGCACGCAGTTCACGGACCGCAATGCGTGGCGCCGGTACGAGTTCGAGACCAACTACACGTTCCGCAACAAGCAGAAGCAGACGCTGGTCAAGGTGCCGGGCAGCATCCAAGGGTAGAGGGCCAGCAGCTTGTGCACTGGCATCCAAAGAGCATAGCTGATGCGTGAGTGTGTATGTTCCACAGCCAGCCGTTCGACCTGTCGGACTTGGACGAGTGCCGAGTGCTGCTGTTGGATCAGTGCGACCAGGTGCAGATCGACAACCTGAACAACTGCCATGTCTTCATCGGTGCGCTCTGAGAAAGACGCTCCCCGAGTCCTTGTGTGCCAATGGGCTGACGCTGGAACGGATCTATGTGCTGTGTCTTAGGGCCGTGCTCCGAGTCGGTCTTTGTGCGCAACTGCACCAACTGCGTCTTTACGATCGCCTGGTAACGCGATCTCTCTTGCTCTGGCCCCACAGCCAGCGCACTAATGCCTTTCTCCTGCTGTAGCAAGCAGCTGCGCACACGCGACTGCTCTGGCTGCACCGTGTCCCTGTATTCGCTCACGGATCCGATCATCGAGACCTCCACGGGCATGCAGTTCGCGCCCTTCAACGGCGCCTACGCCGGCATCCAGCAGCACTTTAGTGACGCGCGCCTGGAGCCCAACAACAACCACTGGTCGCAAGTCTATGATTTCAATGATCCGGACAAGACTGGCGTGAACTGGAGCCTCCTGAGTGCGTCTCTTAGGTCTTGGTAGATCAAGTGAATGCACTGCTAACAGACCTGCTGCCTTGACAGAACCAGAACAGGCAGGACCTGCGTGGGTTGTCGCGGTGGAAGACCACGGCTGTGACGTGTCGTCTCTCGGCGAATGCGTGAATCCAGTGGCTCGAGACTCGGGCTTCATCCAGTACACAGAGTCCGGCCCGAGTACAGGCGGAATGCAGTCATTCTCGTTCAAAACCACGCAGGTACACGAGCGTCAATGCACCGATTCAGATGCTTGCAGAGTACTGATCGCATGACTCTGTTGGGACGCATTTCCCTTCCAGCAAGTCGCTCAGCAGACGCTGGAAAACCAGAATCAGCCGCTGCCTCCAGCTCCGTGTCTCGCGCAGGAACCAGCAGCTGTACTTGTAGACATTCCATTGGCCCCTCCTCCGGCGCCAGTGATGCAAACCACGCCCTTGGAGCCGCTTCAGCCTCCCGTAGCACCGGCTTCGGTCCCATCCGTCGAAAGCGTGATGAAGCTCGCTGTTGTGGAGGCGGCGGAGCCATTAACGCCTCCTTTAACTGCGGTCGTTGGGTCCGACTCTACGAACCAGAGCGAGTCTGCGGCGAAAGCGTAAGTTTCGCTGCTGTTTCTACTCGCCGTCAGTGGCTAAATGGGCTTTGTTTGGATGCTATTTCAGCTGCGATAGTGTGGACAAGGCCACCGAAATGCTACAGACGCTCACGCACGCGGATCCCACGCCAGTAATGCCTTCTTAAGGGAGCGCTGCCAACACATCCAGCGCCTGAGCCACTAGCTAGCTAAAGAGCAAGCATTTGCGAGCATATTAAGACGATCCAGATAACTCTCAATGACTCCACACCACTTGTTTTCTATTGTCTAACGAGTGCATTCTGTCAAGCTCTCGGCCCAGTTCTCGGCTGCTGGGCTTGCGCAGTTATATTTACTACATGAGCGACGAGGGCGAGCCGGGCGGCGGTACGCGCACTGAGCTATGGACCCACTTGTTGGCATCTCCACGCGAGAGGAAGACCCACCAGTTCATGATCAGGCCGCGGTCAAAGGGCGAAACTTCGTCCGGCAGCGACTGCAGATACGTGATGTTGGAGCGCCGCGCGTGCTCCCAGGACGTCTGGTTGGTCGAGACGAGGAAGAGCTGGTAGATGCCCAGCGGGATGGCCAGCAGCAGCACGCAGAAGAGCGAGAACCACGCAAGAATGTACAGGATGTTGGCACTGAACCACTCGTCCACCGAGGACTTGAGCTTGAAGGACGAGCTGACCAGGCCCATGGCCAGAATGCCCTCGAACACTTGCAGACAGAGGTAGAGCAGGAAGAGGTGCCGGTTCTGTTGGCCCACACAAGTGCCGGCGCAATCGCAACTGCAAGAGTCCAAAGCACATAAGAATCAGCAACTCAACTGTGGACGTAGCACCCATGGGATGCACGTACTGGTGATCGTATTGCCGCACACAGCGACGGCAGAATTTGCTGTACAAGCCACCACAATGTTAGCACACGTAGTCCTCAGGCATTGACATCAACGCTCATCTCTCACGCACCAGTGCTTGGTCCGCATGGGCTGCGGGATGTTGCACACGTCGCATATCCGTGCGGGGGATCCATCGACGCTGCAGTCTTCTTGATCGTTCGTACTGCGTGTGTTGTTGTCTGCGGCCTGTCGAGGCACGAGCAGATCCGCATCAGTGGGCGCGTCCTCCTCCTGCAGCGGCTGTTTCTCTGCAGTTACGTCGCTGCCCCTGCTGTCGTCCGCATTGGCCTCCAGATCGCGCGGCTTGTGCTCTAGCGGGAGAAAGCCCGGGTCCGACCTCTGTAGCACCACGTAGCTGATGAGATTGGCCGTCGCCACGACCGCCAGCAGCACCAGATCGCTCGTGGGCTGGGTCTGCAACACGCCGCTGTGAATCAGCACTGTGTAGTCGTAAATGTGCATGCCCAGCCACCAGCCGCGCGCAGACCAGCGCCGCCGCGAGGCCTTCTGCTCCAGCGTCAGCGGCGCCATCGTCCTGATTTGCTTTGCTTTTGATTCACAGACAGTCCTGTATTTGGAGTAGGATGTGTGGACCACATGATCGAAACAATCAGATTCGAGAGGGGACAACAATTGCAGCTGAATAAGTTCACTTAAACCCTCTGCGCATATAGAGCATCGGTATGTACGCGCCAACGTACGTGATGCGCTTGGTGTATCCACCAAAGCCCTGACTGATGTTCTCCATCGTGACGTAGGCCATGGCGACCTCATCTGGCAGCACGCCGATCCACTTCACGCTGCGCTCGAGGCCTAGCTCGAGGAAGCGCGCGTTGACGCGAGCGATATCTCGTGCCAGAGTCTCTTCGTGGCCGGACTGCTGGCGGTCGACGACGTGACTCAAGTCTGTGAGCCAGCAGACGCTTGCGCCGAAACTAACATATTGGAACAGGACTGTGTGTCCGCTGATGTTGCCGTGCACAATCCCAGCGCGTTGATAGAGCTGGCGGATGGTCCACAGAGTAATGACATAGCGATCCCTGATATAGCTAGCAAAGCGGGAAGGGGTTACGTCCTTGAGCGGTACACTGCAGCCCAGGGATGTACCGGTAGCCACGTCGCGCGTGACCAGAATGTGCTCCAAACAGAAAATTGGCTCTGGGACATTCACGCCGCAAGCACGGATCCGTGAGTGCAGGTCACGTTCCTCTTGCGCCCACGTCTTGAGCTGCTGCGGCTCGGCGTTCCGGTAGATCTTGATAGTGTAGCTGACGTGCTCGTCGCGCGTTGTGGCGGAGTAAATACGGTAGTTTTTCGCTCGCTGGATGCTCTCCTGCTCACAGACCTTGACCAGCGCAAAGCGCATCATGATGCCACGCATCAGCTGCGCTGTCCGGTCGTTGAGCGCTCGGCATTTGCCAGTACCAATGTGGCTGATGGGTTGGGCCACTTGCTTGCACTTGCCCTTGCGGACTCCAGAGGTCTTGATCTGAAGTCCGGCTCCACTCTGCTCAGTGAGTAGGAGCTGGTCTTGATCATCGTCGTTGTCGCTGTTGTCGTCGTCGGTGGCGTCATCAGCGCTCAATAGGCAGCGATCGGAGGCCTGGACGTCTGTTGCGGTCTGCATACTGGCCAGGATCTCCAGTCGCAGTCGGTCCGCACTGGAGAGCTGGCGTTCTTGTGTCGATTTGTCCATGGGAGGAGTGGGCGCCTGCCTGGAACCGAGCAAATGGAATTGTGTGACAGAGAATCGGATAATATCCTCAAGACCATCACTCACAGCGGAGTGAACCGAGAGAATCGGAGAATATCCACAGAACCATCACTCACAGCGGAGTGTACCCATTCAGTGCACCCAAACGCTCGAATATCCACCACTTGTTGGACAAGATGCGATGGATCTCGCCAGCTCAGTGGGAGCGGCAGCTATTTGGGTTGAGCTTCAATGGACTGGCGACCCGTTTCTTTTCAGCTGTAAGCAGTACACTTGAACCCGATCCAGCAGCCCGTCGATCCGCACCGAGCGTCGTTGTTGTTGTTTCTGCCTGCTTCTTGGCACACTATGCGCATGCTCGATTGAAATACTCTCATGCATCACGGACAACGATCGTAACCCCCAGACGTAGAGGCACTGGTTCATCCTTGCAAAGAATGGGCAGGCTCGGACATGTGTCAGTACGTTCTAACGTGAACCTTAACCAGTGTGAGGCGGTTTTTTTCGCTTCCCCACCCGGTCGTTTGCGCGGCATTTTGGAGCCAGGGAACACGTTCAAATGCCCGTCTTGCATCTTCCAACCTTCAAGAAACTTGTTCTTGTTGATGTGCTTACTATAATACAAGTTCCTTGAAGCCAGTGGGCCAGCTGCTTGAGTATGGTCACCAGCGTCTCCTCTTATCTTGGATCAGGCGGCCACCGCAGCCGGCTCCTGCAGTCTCAAGTTGTGTTGAGCTTCGCGGGCCAGCTGAATCCAGCTCGAGTGCGTGAGCCACACGAACCCGCAGACGATCGTGAGCACGAGGCCCACTTCATTCCCGTACCAGAGCCCCGCAAGGTCCAGGCCCCAGGAGAAGCCGAACAGCACGCTCAAAGGAACTCCGATCACGAAGCAGGAGACAAAGTTGATCACGGCACACAGCAGCTGCCGGCCACAGGCGGAGTAAACGGCTTGAAGCGCGAACGCCAGACTGAAGAGTGGGATGATCGGCAGCAGTTGCAGGATGAGCTCAGTGCCCTCATCAATGGCCGATTGATTGGGCGTCGACGCCTTGGCCAGCGAGCCGGCAAAGAATGGCACGGACACGACCTGCAGCAGCGATACAGTCAGACTTGAGATGATGGTGATGCGGCACACGATCTGGGCGCGACGGCCTTGTCCGGCGCCCAGCGAATTGCCGATACGGATCGACCCGGCCATGATGAGCGCCGAGAACGGCAGGCAGCAAAGTGTGACCACCATCCCGAAAATGCCGTTGGCGGTGATCGCGATGTCCGCGTTCGGCAGCAGACCAGCGATTATGGCCAGAAAGCTTAGACCGAGTGACTGGAATACGGTCATGAGTAGTCCAGCGCCGCCCATCTTGGCCACCTTGGGCAGCACCACCAGCGCTCGCTTCAACTGCCAGCCAGGCCAGAACTGCACGAAGACTGGGTTGCGCAGCAGCACCGGCGTGAGCATGAGCGTCTTGAGCGACCAGCAGAGCGGAGTGGCGACGGCGAAGCTCATGTAGCCAAACGCCGTATGGAACGCCAAGTAGTAGGTGACCGCCAGCGTCACGGGCCACGCGACGAGCGACGTCAGCACAAACGGCATCACGACGTTTTGCGCATGCAGCACGCCTCTAATGAGCGCCATGACGACGCCGATGGGATAGCCGACGGCCGTGGCCACGAGCACATTGCCTGCGATCGCTGTGATCGCAGGATCTTGGCCAAGTGCTTCCAGAATGGACGAGCCAAACAGCAGAACAAGCAGCACGAACGGCAGCGTGGCCAGGTAGCCCAGCAATCCAGCTTGAGCGAACAGCCACATCTCCACGAAGCGCTTGCCACCAAAGGCCTGAGTGCACAGAGTGTCGACACCGGCTACGAATCCGCCCAGCATTCCGTTGACCAACAGCGCCTCGATGACGTTCTCAAGGTTGAAGCCCGCAAGGATCTGCGTACTCCGGTCCTTGTCCGTGAAGCCCACCATCATGGCCATGACGACGCTGGGGATGACTTCCAGCAGCACGAACAGGAACATGGGCACAGCGATGCCGACCATCGCGGTGGATTCAGCACGGACAATGGCCCACGTCTCCAGTTTTGCATCGGTCAAATCAGTCTCCAGGACCTCTTCTGCTTGAGCCATATCCAGGATCGTTGTATCCTCGAAGGGGGCAATCAAAGCCGTCGCTTCAGTGGCCTTCGCTGGCGAAGTCTTGATGCTCTCGCTACGAGCCTCGACTCGAGCAGAGCGAGAGATGGTCTGCGCCAGGTGCAGCTCTTGCAGGCTGTCCAGCAACTCGCCGTGAATCAGATGAGGGACCTCCATGGCTTGAGCGCGGGTGGATTGATTGGAATATCAGTACTGGTTGCTTGGGAAATCGATTCGGAAGTGAGCGAAAAGCTGCTGAGCGCTGGACTTGTAGACGCCAAGAGACCGAATCCATGTGACCTGATGGAATGATTGTACAACTGGCGAGAATGTCGGTACAACCGGATCCCACGCAGCACTGGGAGGGGGGGGCTTCGAATCATCGTTGCTTTTGGACCTTTGGCAATCCAAAGCGCTGGTCGCCAATCACCTGCGGCGACTGACAGCTTGCGCCTCATCCTTTGGTTCTGAATTCATGATATGATATCGCTGTGTTCATGTCGCTGGCTTCGAAATCAGATTCGCCGAACGTTTGTTTTGAACCCACTGCTGAGAGCGATGTCCAAATACGAAGCAGAGCATCTCCACCAGCTGCCTCATGCAGGTTTCACGTCCATTGCTGTAGAGTCCGAGCGGCGAGAGGTTTGCACGTAGAGCTTGCAGTGAACCGTGCGATGCTGGCGCTACGCTTGAGACCTCGGGACTTGAAGCTGGAGCTCGATCCGCCAACTCAAATCTGTAGCTGGGCTTTGGGAGCTGGTCGATCGCAAAACAGTTCTGTCCCTTCATCTATCGGCCATCAAGCGGGCTCAGCTTGTTTTCAAGCGGCGATGAGAATGACTTGGATCGACTGGACGCTCGATGTGATCTAGAAGACCCATGATCGCTCAGACAGCGTGCAGCACGAGTAGTCGGCTGGCTCCAGCACGTCACCTGGGCTTCACCACTCAGCCAGCGCCACTTGTGAGCAAGTTTGAAGTGTCTACGAGCCAAAGATCTCCACGAACTGTGCGAATACGTCGTGTCCTGTGCGCCATGGAACGACCGACGCCTGGATCCTGTCTGGTTCCGCCTGCAGCATGGGCAGCAAAGCAAACGACCGGCCGTCGTGACTCCCTGCTCTCGCCAATACGACATCACATCTATCACCAGCACGCACGCGTAAGTCCACCTTCCTGTAGCGTCTATATCCATAACACACTCACTCGCTCAGTCGTAGCACGGGGCAAAAGTCCACGGAGCCGTCGCCGACATATACGATGCGCTGGGGCTTGTGCTCGCGTCTCAACTGGTCCAGGACCACGCCCTTGCACATATTCACGGGGCAGAGTCTACATCCGTGCGGCGCTTGATCCGCTGGATGGAACGGCTGGATGATCAGTCTCTGTCGCTGCATGGAGTCGGTCGTCCAGGCCGCTGGGTTGGCCACAACCTTGCCCACAAGCGGCAGCAGCTCATGCCTGGCCAGCATACACTCGATGAACACCGTGTTGGCCTGACTCACAACGACCACCACGCTGTCTGGATGGTTTGCTGCCAGCAAGAGCGCATCAATCATGCGGTCCTGCACAGGAATATCCGCCACTGTGCGCTCAATGAGCTCTCGCGTGACGTCGCTGGTCTGCGCCATGAGCTCGTCCAGCAGTTCGGTCAGCAGCTGTGTCCAGGGCATTGTACCGCGCCACGCCTTGAGCTTCCGCAGCAGCGCTGGGCAGAGCGTGCGCAGCAGGAACCGGTCCGAATTGGCCTCCACCAGCGACCAGTCGAAGTCGAACACTACCAGCACGCCGCCGCCGCCATCTCTATCTCCATCATAGTTGACGGCCATGGTCGAATGTGGTAACGGGCGCACGGTATTGTACCGGTTTTGATACCGGTATAGGTAATTGGCCAAAGTCGCGCTCGAACTGACGCACTCGTTGAGGCAACTCGCAAGCTCCAGTGCGCGCATCAGCGATGGGCGACCGCTTGGGCCTCGCGGCTGAGGAGCTGGCCACCGAGACGCTCTTCCCGGGCGACACGGTCGAGTACTTCTCCATGGTGCGGTGCTGTCTCTGTGCGCATTGGCTTGGCTGGTATTTTCCAGCACTGGCTCATGCGGCAGCAAGGGCAAGAGCGATGGGCATCCATCCTTGGCTCACGCGATTGCTGTGTCTGCAGGCGTTCGTGGCCGGAGATCCGCGCGGCCACCGCGTGGCTAAGATCCTGCGCGTGACGCCGTCCGATGACGAGTATCCGCTTCGGCTGGACAGCCAAGAAATGTAAGCCGCCCTGCCACCGTTGGTTGCACTTGAATGCGCTGATGATGGCTCTGACTGCGCTGCAGCCTGCCCATGACGCTCCTGATCAAGAGGAAGCTGGACCGCCACGGCACTGAGATTGCAGCCAGCGGTGCGTTGAAAAAGCGTGTGTTCTTGCATCTAGTATGGGCGACCGGCTGATGCAGATGGCCCCGTTACAGAGGCCAAGTGGCGCAAGTTGCGCACGTTCAAGCTCGTAGGTGGCCAAGTGGAGGGCGAAACGCGTGCAGATAGGCTGAACAAAGGCATGGCGGCGGTGCGTAGTTGTCTGCAGCAGCAGCCATGACGTCAATCGACCGATGGTGATCTCAAAGGCCTTCTCTCTATCTCGTAGTCCATGGTCGATGCGATCCAGTCCGCCAAGAAGATCTATGCAGCCAAGAAGGCCAAGAAGAAGAAGAAGTCGCAACAGCGTGAGGACGAGGCCGACGAGAAGAAGAAGTCGCAGCGGCGCGACTCCCATGAACGCGCCAAGGACGAAGCCGACGACTTCTTCGAGACGGCCATGAAGGAATCCAGCAAGCCCAAGCCCAAGAAGCAGAGGTCTCTGCTGTCGGATTACTTCCGACCGCGTATTGAACCAACGCCACCAAATTCTGCTTCGCCTTTGGCTAGCACCAAGCGCAGTCGAGAAGCCCGGGATTCATCACTGCTGCCACGGAAAGCGCTGCATTGCGGAGCGAAGCGACCGCTTTCCAGTATATCCAGCGCCAGCCCCAAGAGTAGCAAGTATTTCACGAAGGATAAAGCATACGAGAGCCAGAAGACGCCAAAGAAGATTATACGCACAGACGATCTCGCGCAAGTGAGGAAGAGTCCAAAGGTGAAACTGCAAGGGTTCATCGACACGTTAGAGGAGCAGAAGGCGACGACGAATGATCTGAACGAATACCTGGCCCTGGAGTCCAAGCAGAAGGAGCTGCTGGGGTCAGGCGAGAAGCTATCACATCGACAAAACCCCGCCAAGAGCAAGAAGTTTAATCGATTCGCCTCTCAAACCAGCAGCAGTGAAGGGAAAAACTCGTGGACTCGCGATCGAGAGCGATTCCGGCAGAAGCAAGGACTAGGACAGATCAAACTGAGCACCGAATCGTCGCTGGATACATGGCTCTCTAAAAAGTCGTCGGCTTCGTCACACCAGCGATCACCAGGGATGAACAAGAAGCGGGTCAGTCGAACGAGCCTCGAGACCACCAGCAGCCCAGCAGCATCACTTGGACGACGCCCAGATAGAGACAACGAGGAAACGGAGTCAGGACTCAGCTTTATGATGCAGAAGGATGCTACTGCTTCACATCGAGACAGTCATCAACGATCGCCATTGCACAAGAAGAGGCATGAGCCAGCGGTATGGATTCTGGTTTTCTTGTTGCCATTGGCATACAATTGCTTATCTAATTTGTATTTCTCCATGCAGGTTCGGAAACAGGGGCTCATGAAATCTTGGGTGGGGCGAAACAAGTGAACAGCATTGTCTTCCTGCCCATCCATTTGGCACGCGTCTGCTCCTAATTCGATCCCAGTGAAGTGCATTCAGGTGAAAGCGTCGACACGCACGCGCATTTGGCCAAGAAGATAACCAGCCCGCTTTAACATGGCAAGGGAACGATTCTCTCGGAAGAGAGATGCCTTGCGATCCATCTATTGCCGCTTTACCAGGCGGAAGCCGCCGTCGTCAAGGTTCCAAATGCCCAAGGCGTAGCATAATCGAATGAGAATGATCTCTCGGAGCATCGTTAGCGATGCCGAGATGACACTGAGCTTGGACCCCGGAACCTCGTGCCACTGCACTGCCACCTCCTACAATAGCCACTCGCAGTGAGCATTCGCATTCAATACACAACGCTCAAGCTCCTGCTCAACGCACCTTGATGGCCAACTTGCGAGCAGCCGCAATGTAAAGCAGTTCGACGTCAAACGCCCAGCGCTCAATGTGCATGGGCGTGAACACAATGATAGCCGCGGCGCGGTCAAACAGCTTGAATCCGCACTGCGTATCGCGCACATTCTGCACCGCCAGAGTGGTGACGATGAGGTGGAAGCAGTGCATAAGCAGGTTCCTGATCGGATTGCGCTGCAACGAGAAGGGCAGTATCAATGTGAGTTTTCTCTCGACACCACCAACCAGTTGATTTGCTTTGCCGCAGTCTCCATACCTTGGCGATCGCTTGCTCCTCCAGATGCGCGCGACTGCCGCAGATGACCACGCCCTGCGCTCCAGCGGACAACACGGTGTCCATGGCCGCCTCCAGCTTGACGTAATCGCGGATCTCCGTGGCGTTGTCGGCGTCAGCGAACAGGATCTTGGCGCCACGCGCGCGCATGACGGCCTTGCGGATCGCGCCGCCCTTACCGTGGTTCACCTGCAGCTGCAGCAGCCGGATGCGCTCGATCGTGTGCTTCTTGACCTCGTCCTGCACCACTTGGACCGTGTTGTCCGTGCTGCAATCGTCCACGATGATGATCTCGTAGGTGAAGGAGCTGCATGAAGAAGGCACGTCAGCTCAGTAGATTCACACAGGCCTTGCAGCAGCAACACGTACGGGTCCTGCTTCTTGCGGCCGTCCAGGTACGCGACCGTGTCCTTGATGGTCACAAGAATGCGCTCGGCCTCGTTGTACGCGGGCATGATGACCGACAGCGAACACGTGGCGGTATCAATGAGCGATCCAAACGCATGCCTACGACCAGCAGCCGGAGGAGCGAGCAAAAGACATAGAGAGAGAGAGATCAGCATCCAGCAGGGTCAACACCCAGAGAGGGAGTACTATGCCAACGTACAAGCGCGTCTTGGGGTTGGCGTCGAGCGGATCGGCAAACGTTGCCTCCTGCTCCGGCTCGCCTTCGTCCGCCAGCCGCCTGGCGTCCACAATGGGCGTGCGCATCCAGAGGAAGAGTGCGTAGCCCCCAGCGGTCAATACCGCAGACAGCACCAGTGCAGCGGCCTGCAGCATCTGCTCGCGGGTGTCGCTCATCCGATTCAATTGCTTGTCGAAGCTGCCACGCGTGATGCCGATCAGCACGAGGCTCGCTCTATGGCAAAGTGGCGTACCCCGGGGTACGTCTGTCCAGTTTTGGAAAGGGTAACCCCCTACAGTGTAGCGCGTGTAACAAACACAATTGCTGGACTTTAACTGGAACGCGTTATTTACATTGGGTATTTTACGAGAGTGAGCGTTATTTCGTTATTTACGGATCCCTTGGGTCTATTTATGGTGACTTGATTCACGAAAATGGCTACACTGGTCACTGCGCCGACTTGAAGGCGTCGGCCACAAGCGCCGCATACTTGACAGTGTTCATGGCCTTGGCTACGAGCGCTGCAGAGGAAGATACATTCGCGATCATGACCGTGCTGCCGGCGTTCGCTGGGTCGATGTGGCTCTTGAGCAGCATGGTCAGCTTCGAGTTGCGGTACGGCGTGTGCCCGGGAGAGTTCTGCGCGCGGATACACTCCTTGAGCGCCAGAAGGCTCGAGTTGATCTCTCGGGCCTCCCGCATCTCCGTAGAGTTGCGTTTGCAGCCCTCGCCCGTGTACTCGGCGCCGGCTAGATCCACAAACACGAGCATGCCGCCCACTCTGCCCGACTTGGCAACCTGGACGCGGGCTTCCGCTTCCGCGACCTCTTGCTCAGCCGTCTGGACCTTGGCCTGCAGGTCCTCCAGGCGATTCGTATCCTCCGGTAAGGCTAAACCAGCAGCGGTGTACTTGCCATCAGGCCCAAGCTTGTAGATCTGCAGTTGGATCGCGATCAGCTGGTCGTCGCGCGCTTTCCCGAGAGGCACAACCCGCGACTTGGCAATTACGACGTCCTGGCGTGCGCGCGACAGCTCGGGCGTCACCACCTCCAGCTCGAGTACTGCATGCGAGCGACTGCTCTGACTGTGCAGCTCGGACGTGCCGGCTGCGCGAGAGCTGGCGCTGGCTCGGATGATACTGACGACCGCTTCGGCCGAGTCCCCGTAGAGCGCGGTCAGCGACTGCGTCAGTACTTCGCCGTTCGGCCCCATGGTCGTCTCGCTGCGCACGTGAATGGAGCCGTCCGCGTCTTCCCGGACGAATCCGGGATGGCGATCGTTCAGCAGATCGTAGACCTTGCCGTTGTACACCTCGAAGAAGCGCACTTGAAGCAGCAATCCGTTAGCAGCGCGCGCGAACATCTCTTGCACGGCGTGCTGGTACATGCCCAGCTCCTGGCCATAGCCGAAGATCGTGTGCGTCTTGCCGCTGTTGGTGTGGCCGTACGCGAAGCAGCACGCCGTGCCGCCGGCCAGCGCATCCGCCAGTAAGGGGCGGATCGCCTGAGCGTAGGCCTCACTGTTGTTGGGCGAGAGAAGGCCCGCGAAGTGCTCGAAGCGCTTGGCCGAGCCAGACGAATGGACTGATACAGAGCCGTCAGCGTACGAGTAGCGCACAGGCGCGTCGCTCTGTTCCGAGACGCCCAGCGGCCGCGGCCGGAGGAACACTTTGGTCATGATGCTGGCTGGCTGGCGACTGTGAAAATGAACTTCAAGCACACAAACGCCAATAGGATCAATTCAAACCACCAAAATGAATTGATGGATCTAGGAATGGTTGCAGCGATACAGTCATTCCTGCAGGCGAGCTGCTCGCTTGCGGCGGACGAACTCCTGCGCGTTGGTGTCCAGCGCCTCCAGGTCCACTGAGAACAGCGTCAGGTGGTTGGCTTCTTCGAGGCAACGTGCGCTGCTCTCTCTTGCATGCTGGCTGCCTCCGGTGCGTCTGGCTGCTCCTCTTGGTCACTCTCGTCTTCTGATTCTTCTTCCTCGTACCGGTCGTCTTCTGATTCCATCTCGATGAGTTGCGCACTGCTTGGCACGGCCACCTCGCCATTGATTGCTACCTGCCACTGCGGCTCGTAGCAAAGAAGGCGCCAGCAGTGCAAGTGCTTGAACGGCTTGTTCCCCGAGCGAGCTCTGCGTGTAGAGCTCGCACACTCGCTGGATCGCGTCCTGTTCATCAGCAAATGGCTTGACTCGCGCCAGAGCGCACCAGAATGCGCTCACGTCCCGCTAGATCTCGCTCCACTTGAATTCAAGCGCGCGAAGCCACCGCTCCTCTGCTCCGAGCGGCCTGACCCCTTGAAAGTCGGCGACCACGCACTCCCAAAACGTGCCTTAGGTCGGCGCTGCTGCGTCCGTGGCGACCGAGAGATAGGAGCGGCACAGCTGCATGCCTTCGGTCTCATCGAAGTTCCTGCCTCTGCCGACCATGCTTCCTGCTCTTGGTTGCCGTTCTGTTGGCGCTTGCGGGTTGCCGTCTGGCGGATTTGTGCGCCCAAGATTCGGTATTTTACTCAGTGCGGAGAGGAGAAGCAGCCACAGGTGACGCAGATGTACAAGCCGTAGCCTGGCGGAAGGTCTTGGGCTTCATGCTGACAGCCAGCCAAGCAGAAGGTCAAGACGCTGCTAGGGCGCCCACTGGATTCGTGTTGTCCATGATGGCACGGCTCAATGTCTGTCGCTTCTGGTAGGTACAACAAATACGAAAGCGCACGCCAGTCGAGAACATCTGCGACTGACTCGATTCGTTGTGGCATGAACGAGTGCTTCCCACTGATTGGACCTTCGCAGGTAAAGATGATTCTGGCGCTTGATCTTGGAAGTGGAAGGCCATGTTGAAGATGCCATGACGTAGGTATGCGACATCCCAAGGTGTTTAAAAGGTTCCAGAACACTGAGGCCTAGTCCACAGCGAGTACTGTATCGGATATGACTGGTTAGAGTGCAGAGCCCATTTCTCATGCCTTCTGTCCCATGAAAGCGTCAACTTGCGCTTGGTTTTTGGAGACTGGTACATAGGATTCGCCTGATCTTTTCTCTTATTTCCGCTCTTCTCGAGGTGGCCAGCCATGTTTGCCTTTGATATTTGGCTGCAAACAGACACGGCCTCTCTGCCCCACGTACTGGGTCATACGGTTGCACGATACAGTAACAGCAAGAGCAAACGCATGAATCAAGCATAGCAGCCGAACCCATCGCAACCCAGTGCCAAACATCCAGAGCCATGGTGGCTGCTGTGGGAGCTGCAGGATCTCAGTGCAGTACGCGTATCCCCATGCAGAAGACACGTTCATTTCGCACACAGTTAACCAGTGGCCTTATGCGGATTTTCCCGTGAGGCGGGGGGGGGGG
>JAADVF010000618.1:0-17623 GCA_023334555.1 Elongisporangium undulatum | reverse complement strand
CCGCATCGTGGCGATCCATCAGCCTCGGCTCAAGTGGAATGAACCGACCTTTGACATTTTATACGAGCGCGTAAGTGATCCCTCGTTGGGATGTTGATCGTGTAGCTGGCTAATATCCTCTTTCCATTGCAGGGTCTGGTCTCCATTCGTGGCGTGAGGACATACCAAGAAAAGGGAGTTCCAGCTTCGCGTCTGCAGCGTCTCACGGCACAAGATGTTCATACAAGCCGTCGCCGTAAGCGATCTGTGGGGCAACTGATCCAGAATGCGATTGATCGACTCAAACAAGATATCCAGGGGCGAAACAATGAAAGCGACCTCCAATCAGAACCGGAGACTGACGCTGCTTTCGTGGAGGTGCTGCTGAATGTGGATGCACTAGCCGATCGCCTTCGAGAGACGGACGCTGGTCGAAATCTATTGGCAGATAAGCATTCGTTTGCTGATTTTGTGTTTCACAACTCAATCCTTCTGAGAGCGAACTGGCTCCAAGTCGTCGACCACGTTCGTCATGGAACGCGCTGCAAGCTCATTCAAGACGATGCCGTACCATCCATCGCTGCTGCATCGACGCCATTATCATTTCTCTACGAGGAATTTGGATTCCGAAGTGAGGGCACCAAGGAAAAGCGCACGCATCCCATGCCCGAACGTGCAGAAGTGATCGAAATGCAGCTCATGGAGTTGGGCTTTGTTCGCGCTTCGAATTCAAGAGCCAATATTTATCAACGCTCAAAGAAATCGGACACGGCAACGCACGCAGAGACCTCCCGCAATGTAAAGCCGAGCCTTGACATTAGTGGCATGACGAAAGATGATACCGCCATGGACGCAAAGCATCAACGCATTCAAACTTCCCAGGAGCTGCATCAGTTGGCGTATGACCTGAAGGTATACCGACTGGAGTATTTAACAGGTCACGACAGGCTCTGACAATATGTGTGAACTTTTGGTGTAGACGCTTCCCCGAGAACGAAGGCGTGAGAAGATTATCGAAATCACCAATCGCCATGCACGCGCATTCGTTTGCGGCCATTCTGCATGCGGCCAGTGCTTCTCGTAAGTGTCCTGCCATCGGTTATCATCATTTGTCTCATAGCACTGATTTCATTCGTGTGTTATACATGGTAGTTCTTACGAGGCGGCGCGACAACATCAGCTGAACGTGCATCTACACCACGAACGTCTGGCTCTCGCCACGCCGCTTGTCGACCAGTATATGCACTCGTTCTGGCCACCACAGAGCCCTTGGAACCAGGAGACAAACCCGCCAGCTTTCCAGCACACTGTAGGGTATTTCAAGTGCCGTCACTGTGTGAACCTCGAGTTTCGATCGCGACAAGAACTACGAAGGTACGTCTGTCTGTCGGCTGTTTTAATTCAGTTTTCCCATCGTGAATGTGCTGATTACTAACATTATCTATCCGAATTCAGTCATTTATCAAAGGTGCATGGGCAAACAAAGGATCAGGAAACCGAAGCTCGCATCGAATCGAGTAATCCAATTGCCATGCCAGCAAAGGCTTCCAGGGGGCAATCTGTTCTTTGGCTGGGCGCGTCCGTGCTCTGCCGCATGGACTTCTACGCAAAAGTAGGTGTCGCAAAGCCGTCTCGATTGGCTCCACCATGCGCCTTGCATGTAAACTACCTGCAGGTAGATTGCATCAACTGCGAGATCCAAGACCAACGACCAACTCTTCCCTGCCGATTTTTCCCTTCCGCCGCCTTGATATTACAAGGCCAAGAAGAAGACCAGCGCGTGATTTTCAGTGTGCACGACCATGCGCTCTGTGCAGTGGTAGATGATCATCAACTACACAGTGATGTGATTTCTGCTGTCGATATCGCCAAGCGCAAGAAGAAACCGAAGCGAGTTGAGAAGGAGGAAGTCAAGCCTCGTGCAGTCCAGATTCGTGGCCTCTGCAAAGACGCCAAGGATCGTGACTGGCTGCTGGGATTTACGTTCCATGCGCTTCCAACGGAGTTACGGAAAACAGAGGATGCATTTGTGACGCTGGATAGCAAGCGACTGGTGTGGAGTCGCTTGAGCCATGTTCTTGGAGCTGTCTCTGTCATCCCAGACGACGAAAAGGACGGAGCAGAGAGGAGATTCCGTATTGCTGATGACTCGAAGCTGCTGGTGATGAACACATGAACTCTTTGCTCATGGGCAAGTGCTTTTGTACAGTCAATGTTGAACCGAACTGCTAAGATCGTCGATTGAGTGGAACGACAGCACAGACTCAAATCATGATATCTCCAGCGGTCAGATGGAGTCAGCGCCAAGCACAGACACACATATTCGTTTGAGTTTCCGATGGTAAAAGCGCTTTATTGGGTTGGTACGGACGCCTGAGCAGTCACGAAGACCGGAACCACGGGATGCCTTGGGATGCTATCAAGCCACAGTGCGGCGTTGTCTCCTGGAAGAGATGTTGAGCTTTTAGTGGTAGTTGGGTCAGTGACAAGTGGGTGCTGCAAGCGTCAAACTGTACGGGACAAGAGCAACATTTCGCGTGGCAAATCGCCATGCGGTCCCTTCGTGCTGATGAAACTGATGACCTTGTGATATCGTCCAGATGGTGCGACTCGACGTATAAAGCTGGCTGCTGAACGGGGACGCGACAGGCAATCGTGCATGCCAAAAGAGTGAGAGCGTTGTATAAGCACTTTGCTAGAGTATCCGTTGTGGGGAGTGACATGGTACCGAAACTAGCCAAAAAATGAGTGGTATTAGCAGTCTCGCTCGTGTACAACTCATGGCTCAAACTACGGGAACTGCAGTGGCCTCCATAGACCAGACGGGACTTTGGCGTGAGTGAACTGTCCTTCCTGACCACAGTTTTCTTTGTGACCGCACTTCAACTTCATTATCTGACTCTTTCCTCGCAAACATGATAAGAGAAAGACGACTGATGGTATCCCCATTAGCGGGTACAGATGCTACAAGAGAGTAAGGGTCTTGGGCTCTACGTCTCGTCCTACCCTTTCCTGTACTCCATCCTGCGAAATTTGAGTCAAGGACGCCAGCCTTACGGAACACTCTTGGTGATGAAGTGTTCAGCCATCCGAGATGGGCCAAGCGGCAAAAAGCAATCACAACTGCAGGCTTTCTTCTGTGTGATGTGTGCACAGAAAAAGCCTGCGATAGCCGACAGTTCAGTTGATGCAGGAAGGTCGTTCCTGATATGGAGACTCTCTGCGTCCCACACTTATCATGGCAGATTTGACGTAGAGCCCCATGGACACTGTACCCAAGATCTTTGAAGTGCCACCGCCCCTCCATTGAGCCTGTCGCTTTAGCAATTGATCCTATGCGGCCCGCCTTCGTTCGCGTGTCTATCGAGAGAGCCAGAAGACCGATGCGTATTGTACTGGTTAAGCAGGCTCCTTGCTCCGGTGTGCAAAGCAATCAACAGTGGAGTGTACATCCCTCCGATTTGTAAATACAGTGCCAGTGTACCGTCCCGGTCATTGGGAAAACGTCATACCCATCATGACAGAAGAAAGCTGTCCCTTCTTTGTTCCCCATCCGCCTATTTTCTGTGTCAGGGCTGTCCCTCATGGCGGTCCTACTCAAGATACCGCGCGGTCATATGCGGTTCGTACAATCCACTTCCATTTCTTGATCCACCCTCAAGCGGACTAACAACGCAGCCACCCGCCTCCGATGTCGCGTGAACCGCTTGTGTTGCTGGACGAGGACCTGCAGCGCACCCTCTATAGCCACAACCAAGTGAGGCCCGACCGACGAAGAAGAGGCCAACAAACGACCCAGCAGCCGACCACAACGACTGAGCCGCGCACCAACTTCCGGTCCGCCGGATCCGATCCGCCAGTAAATCGTCAGCAGCCCGCAAACTCTACAAGCACGAACAACTCGTCCGGCAGTGGTCATCACAACCGCTACAAGCGGCCCAGCGGAAGTGTGGACACAGTCTACACGAGTAACAGCAGCCCGCGCACCAACTTCACGTCGCGGCTCCCGCCATCCGCTGGTGGGAATGGCGGATTCCCACAGAGCATGTCCTTCCCTCGAGCCTCGGACGAATACTCGTCTCAAGAGGAAGATCGGGACCCACGCTATCATCCGGCCGCGGGCGCCAGCAACCTGCGGCTGTCCGTGACGTATACCATGTGCGGCGTGGGGCTGGGCCTGGTCTTGGGACTGGCCTTGGGCTCTGTGGGCATTTCATCGCTGGCCGCCAGTTGGCTCGCTTTGCCAGGCACACTCTTCCTGCGCGCACTCAAGTGCCTGGTCGTGCCCTACGTCTTCTGCTCCGTGGCCGTGGCCATCGGAGACATCGTGTTCGTGGGCAAGGTCTCGGTCGTGGGCACGCAGACCGTCAAGATCTTTGGGCTCTTCTGGGTGTCCACCTGCTGCCTCGGCATGGGCGTGGCGCTGCTCTTCCGCCCGCTCTTCCGGTTCAGCACGACGTTTGAGGCCACGACCACCAACGCCGTGGGCTTCACGTGCTCCAATGGGTTCATGCTGGACAACGTCAACGGCTCGTTGGTCTGTTCAGCCAACACTACAGAGGTCTCGGGCACGCACCAGTTCACGGTGAACGACGTGTACAAGATAAACGCAGACTCAACGTTGGCCACGCTCAGTCTCAGTGGTCAGATCATCAGCATTCTGGAGCTGATCGTCCCCAAGAACGTCTTCGCGTCTCTGGCAGATGCCGATCTGCTCTCTATTATCACGTTTGCGGCCGTTCTGGGCTCCATCGCCGGCCGGAACTACTTCACGCGCACGCGCCAGGTCAACTATCTGTACCTGCTGCTGCTGCAGATGCGCAACGCACTGTTCTTGGGGCTCGAGTGGATCATTTGGCTCTCTCCCGGCGCCTTCGTGTTCATCGTCGCGGGCCAGTTCGCGTCCAACCAGGAGTCGCTCAACCAGTTCCACGGTGTGTACCTGTACGTGGTGGCCAACTTCGTGGCGGCGGTGCTTCAGATCGGCATTTTGTATCCGCTGCTGGTCTTCCTGTTCACGCGCTGCAACCCGTACACGCACATGGCGCACATGGCCAGAGCCTATCTGTTTGCCTTCGGCTGCTCCTCGTCGCTGGCCACGGCCCCAGTGACGCTCGGCTGCATTCGCAAGGCGCGCGTGTGCTCTCAGTCGCTGTCCAACTTTGTGATCTCGCTGGGCGTCGTGTCCAACCTCTCGGCGTGCGGCTTCTACTGCCCGCTGGCCGTGATCTTCCTGGCCGAGTCGTCCGGCAATGGCAGTGAACTCACGACGCTGCGTCTGGTGCTGATCTTCGCGCTGACGCTGCTGGCCAGCATGGGCACGCCGGCCATCCCCAGCGGCGCCACCGTGTTGATCGCCACCATGTACCAGACGGTCTTCGGCGTGAGCGACCTGCCGTCCACCTGGACGCTGTTCCTGGCCATGGACTTCTTCGTGGACCGCATCGCCACGGTCAGCAATGTCAACGACGACATCATGGCGCTCAAGATCATCGCCGAGAACACGGACGAGACCATTCTGGGCGACCACCTGGGCGAGCGAGAGTAGACAACTCAAACAGCCAAGCGGATCCGCTTGAGACGTGTGTACCCATGTCATATCATGTTTGCGAAGTAGACTTTTAATTTTCAAAGGTAGACCACAACTTATAAATATTTACAAATGTTGACCCTAGGTTGAAGTTGACAGATTCCTTCTTACAGCTCTCTCTCTCCTATACCGTCTTCATCATCTTCATCATCTTCGTATGAAAATGGCACCTGCCAATCACAAGAGCACCGGCGACCGTTAGAACCAGCCTCCACTCTTGCAGATCAGACTCCATCCATACCTTTTGCTTGGTCTGCTCGCGGTATTTAGCCAGATCCCGATGGATGGTCGGCGACAGCGGATACGCCGACGGCGGCGCCTCGACGCCTGTGATCCACGGATGCTGCAGCAGCTCCTTCATGCTGAATCTATGCTCCGGATCCAGCACCAGCAGCTGACAGATCAGGTCCTTGGCGCTCTCGGAGATGGTGTCCCAGGCCTCGTCTTCGAAATCGAACGAGCAGCTCTTTATGCAGGCGATCATCTCGTTGTCCGAGTGCGCGCCTTCCGGGTCAAACGGGTGATAGCCGCACAGTCTGTTCCAGAACAACAGCTCTACTCATCAGCAGAGGAAGCTCCAAGACGCGGTCAAAAACCAACTCACAGGATGTACAAAATGGTGCCGAGACTCCAGGAATCGACCTTGAAGTCGTAGCCGAACGTGCAGCCCGAGCCGCTGATCATCTCCGGAGCCGAGTAGCCCCACGTGCCGCACTTGGTCTTGAGACTCGTGCCCGTGAAGATCTTGGCCAGGCCGAAATCCGCCACTTTGATCACGGCGTCGTCTTCGTTGTCGCTCGAGAGTAGGATGTTCTCAGGCTTTAGGTCGCGGTGGATGATCCCGTTGCTAGGATAGCACAGCCAAATATTAGAGCTGCAACAGTCCAGAGACAAGAGATCGCGACTCACTCGTGCAGATAGCTCACTGCATGGGCCATAGCGCTCACGTGGCGAACGCAGTCGGCCTCGGAGTACGGACCCTTCTCGGCCAGCCGTTCGAAGAGTTCCCCACCGGAGCACAACTCCAGCACCAGATGCACCTCTCGCGCAGTCTCGAAGACGTCGATCAGCTCCACGATGTTGGGATGCGCCTTGACGCGACGCAGCACCACGATCTCCGAGCGCAGGCGCTTCTCATCGGTCAGGAACCGCTTGATCTTCTTGATCGCCACGGCGCGGCCCGTGCGTTTGCATCGGCCTCGGCACACGACAGCGTAATGGCCGCTGTCCACACGCAAGCGTAAGTGCTCAGTCAAGCAATGGTGCAAGCTCCTCCGTAGAGCTACAAAAGCCTCACCGTCCCAGGTTCTGTGGGTCAATGTGGTAAAAGTCCTCCACCCGCAACGGCCTTTGAGCAGCGTCTAGCGACGCCTGCAGCGGCGCTACAACACCATCTTCAAGCCCAGCACTTGATCCATTAGCTGCAGAGGCTGAGGTTGCAGCCGTGCCCGTGGAGCTGACGGCCAGGCCCGTGTAGTCGTCCACGAGCGGCGCTCCTGACGCCGGCAGCGATGTCTGATTCCCCATTCTCGACACAAAATGGAAGGAAGGGCGTATACTTGCGCATCCGGACGTAACCCCGAGGTATACACCTACATAAAATACCGGTAATGGTTTGATGAAAAACCGGTATTTTGTTCCCATGATATCGGCAGCATGCGCTTTGTTGTTGTCATATCGGCAGTAGCAGACGACCGACCGATCACTATGGTGGACCTGATGTCGACCAAGGCGCCGCAGAGCCTGATGGACTACCTGGAGCTCATGTTCCCCGTGCTCAAGACGTACGTGTTCCTGTTCGTGATCTACAAGCTGGCGCAGCGCTTCAACGCGTCTCTGGACGCCGAGGCGGCGCTGCAGGAGAAGGAACGGGTAGGTGGCCGTAGGACTCTGTCTGTATGAGGCTGTGTGGAAGCGAGGGCTCATGCGCTTGCGCACTTGTAGCTGCGACCCAAGCTTTCCAAGGACCTGATGGTGCACAGTGACAGCCAGGAGGACGAGAGCGAGAGCGAGGAGGAGCAAATCGAGGAGCTCATCACGGAGGGTTCCAAGCTCGTGAAGCTGGCGGACAGCGAGACCGAGAAGAGCAAGAGCAAGAAGGCGTCCAAGGCGCTGTTCGACGGGCTCAAGAAGATCGAGAAGGAGCTCAAGGAGAAGAAGGACGGCGAGGAGAGCAACGTGAGCTGGAACGAGCTGCACCAGGGCATGCTCAAGCGGTACCAGGACAAGTTCCCGAACCACGGGCTGAAGACCAGCAAGGACGACGACTACGACGACGAGTTCAAGGAGCTGCTGCGCAAGAACGACATCGATGTGGACGAGCTCAAGGCCAAGGCCAAGACCGAGTAGTTAGAGCAGCCACAGAGAGCGAATGGAGAGAAAACACTCGTGCGATTAGAATTTCACGCGCTTGGGTTTGGTCTGACCGGCCGAGCGTTTGGACGGCTTGTTGGCGTCGTCCTGGTCATCGCCGTCGTCGTCGTCGTTGTCCTCCTTCAGGTCGATCTTGTACGAGTCCAGCGCGTCGCCCGTGGAGTCCACGGGCCCGACGTCCTCCTCGTAGTCGTCGAACTTGATCTTCTTGTTGTTGCGCTGGCCGTTGCTGCTGCCGTCGGCGTTGATGGAGCCCGCGGGACAGTCGCGCGCCAGATGCAGGATGCTCTGGCAGATCTTGCAGCAGCCGCCGCGCGGGTACACGCCCGTGGTGGACTTGGGGCACTGCGAGCTCAAGTGGCCGGTCTGCTGGCACACAAAGCACGTGGCGAACGAGGCGCCGCCATCGATGCGCGGCTTGCGGCAGTCGCGCAGCTGGTGGTCGGCTGAGCCACAGTTGAAGCACAC
This sequence comes from Elongisporangium undulatum, assembly GCA_023334555.1. NCBI lineage: Eukaryota > Oomycota > Peronosporomycetes > Pythiales > Pythiaceae > Elongisporangium > Elongisporangium undulatum. The sequence continues at coordinate 9,213 of JAADVF010000618.1, read as the reverse complement.
GAGCGGGCCGCCGCCACTGCCTCCGCTCTGGCCGCCGAAGCCGCCGCCGTTGCCGCTGGGGCAGTTCTGCGATGTGTGGCCGCGGCGTCGGCACTGGAAGCACGTCTTGTTCAGGTCGCTAGCCGCTCGGTTCGGGCAGTCCTGCTTGCGATGGTCTGCACAAAGCCACAGTCAGCATTACGCCCAGAACTGTATATACAGAGACAAAGAGAGATGGCGACGCACCGGATTCTCCGCAGAGCCAACAGCCGCCGTCCTGGCCGTCCTTGCCACCATTGCCGCCGTAGGCGCCGCCGCCGTTCTGCGCGGCCTCGCGCTTGGCGCGGATCTTGGCCACGATCTCCTGCTTCTTCTCGTAGCGCTCGCGCTGCTTCTGCTCCTTGAAAGACTTACCCTTGGCCTTCTTGGCCTTGCGCAGCGCGCGGCGGCGCTCCAGAACCGCCTGGCGGTCTCCACTTGCGTCGGCCATCACTTGCTTCTTGATTATATAGTGTCGCTTGGGGCGGCCAATCAAATGCGCAAGGTTGCACCAGTGGAACCATGTTGCACGAATGTAAAACATCATTGAAACCTTTTCTGGTGGTTCGTATACCCAGGGGAAAGACCTTGGAAGTATGATGAGGTGGTAATTCACTACCTTGAGGCTTCATATAAGTACGAAGCCAACACCTTGGCCGCTGAACAGCTCATTTGCCATACTAAAGCCGAGTCAAATATGGCCACGAGTCGCCCTATGTTCTCCATGATCTGCGCCAACAACGTGAACCGCAGCACGGAGGCACACGACCACCTGCACGCGGCTGGCCTGCGGGTCTGCTCCTTTGGCGCCGGTAACAAAGTGCGCTTCCCGGGCCCGTCGCGCTACGACCCGCGCATCTTTGAGTTCTTCACGCCCTACGAGACCATGTACACGCAGCTCAAGAACGAGAACAGCGAGCTGTACGTGTGGCTCTAGCCGATGGATATCCGCATTGGATGGATGGCTGACTGTGTACTTCGCGTAGCTTCCGTCGAAATGGCGTGCTGGCCATGCTGGAGCGCGATATCCTGACCAAGAAGTGCCCGCAGCGGTGGCAGGACCTGAGCGAGCGCGAGCTGCAGGGCCTGGACGTGATCCTCTGCTTCGACGACCGTATCTTTGAAATCGTGCTGGAGGATCTGCAGCTGCGACTTGGTGGCGACTGCAGCCATGCGCTGCATCTGCTCTGTCTGGACACCAAGGACACGCCCGAGCACGCGAAGCTGGGCGGCGCGCTGGCCTTGGAGCTGTGTCAAGCGGTACGTACTGGTTGTCAATGCAGCAATGCTGGGGCTTGGACGTGGACTAATGATGCCTGGTATTGCTACTGTAGATTGATGGGCTGAATGATCTAGATGGTGGCATCATGACTGCCATGAAGCAGTTTGAAACCACCCGGAAAGTGCATCTACTCTATTCGCTATTGTATATCTAACGCCCTCCCATTTTAGCATGAAATGGCCTCTAGTTCTGGTCTTCAATCACCATCGTCTTGTCACTCGCTGTCTCTCTCTCTCTGTTGCTGCCTCTTACTTCCGCCATTTGCTGGTGACGGAGGAGCCTTGACTCTTCGACTGCTGGCTCCAGCGTCCAACCAGAAAGCGCTGACTGGGTGGTGCTGCTTCTGATACATTCGGCTGTGGTTGGGACTCGGACTGCCACCGCTTCGCTGGTGGAGCATCTAAGATGGACCAGGAAGGGGTCTGCTCAAGCTCATCTTCTGCGTCGTCATCGAAGTCGTCAGGTGGGATATTCGCGTACGGGTTTGAGTCTGGTTCCTCCTCATGAACAGGAGGAAGATCATTTCGGACGGCAACCGAAGGCTCTGACTCGCGCCATCGCTTTGCTGGGAGATTTGCATTCGGAGCAAACGCCGGAGGCCGTTGATTCATTCGCGAAGACGATTCTCGAGCGCGATGTGTGCCATTGTGATCATATCCGTCGGAATATCGGTGTGATGACTGGGAAGACGACGAAGAGCTCGTTGTAGCCAAATCACTCAAGCCAAGGTAATCTAGCACCAGCTTTTCCTGCACCGCATACTCAGTGCCTGGATCTTCAGAGAAATCGGACTGAAGCACAGACGCGAGTCCGCCACCAAGCAGAGTCGACGCATGATCGGTCGCTTGGCTCACTTCCATGAGGAAAACAGCCACAACGGCATCCATAACCTCGACATGATCGTGCATCATCAGACGAGCATGCGCTTGAGCGATACGCGTGAGACTCTCGAGCAGACGAATCGTTGTGCGTGCTGCGCTGCGCTGGTCGGACGATCTCTGGAGCTGGTAATATCGCTGCAGAATCATCATGGCTGCGTGATCCAACTGCGGCGCGTATTTCTCCTTGATAAAGCAGATGTAGGCCTGTAGTTTGGATATCGACCACTGGCGACTGGGATCTTCAGCTGATGATTTGCCAGCGTTAGGAGCCGAAGCTGGGGTCTCGATTTTGAATTGGTCGTCGTCCTCTTTCGAAGTCGATTGCTTGAGAATGAACGATGACACGGTCTCATCCCAGTGCGCATTCTGCCGATCCAGCAGCACAAGAATGAGATCGAAGCGACTGAGCAGCGGACTGGCGATCGATGTGTTCACGGAGACGTCGGCCTGGGGGTCGTATCGTCCCTTGGGGTTTGTGACTGCGAAAATGGTCGTGCGCGCGTTGAGTTTGCAGACCAAGCCAGCCTTGGCGACACTCAGCGTCTGCTGCTCCATGGCCTCGTGGATGGATGTGCGATCATGGCTCCGAATGCTGCTAAACTCGTCAATGCAGCACACGCCACGATCAGCGAGTACCAGCGCACCAGCTTCCAGCATCCACTCGCCACCGTCCTTGACGGCTGTGCAAGTCAAACCAGCGCTCGTAGTTCCGATCCCCGTCGTCAATACAGATCGAGGACTCAATTCGGCCGTGAATCGAAGAAATTGCGACTTGCCCGTGCCTGGATCTCCAATCAGCAGCATATGCGGCTCGCCACGCGTCTTCATACCCGTGGCATCCACATGGGAACACCCGCCAATGACGGTCAGCGCCACGGCGAGCTTGACAAGGAACAGGCCGTAGACCTTGGGGCAGATACTGGCAACGATAGCGTTGCGACCACGCAATGGGTCCTGTGCATGCGCCTCCCAGAACGTGGTAAACTCCTTCTTGAGCTCTTCCGTGACCAGCACGTTGGCGTTGGTAGCGTTCGTGAGTCGGATGCTGTTGGCGTGAACGATGGTCTCCAGATCGCAGCGCACATCACGTACCACGGGCTTCCAGCAGCGCATGACCATGCCCACGACCACGACATGATCACCAGCCTTGACCGTATCCACGAGATCGTCCTCCAGCACGATGAGAATGGAACGAGGGATGGATCCGACGCCCAATTTCGAGGCCTGCTCCTGGATCTTGATGACCTGGTGATCCGAGACCACGCGCCCAGAGTCCACGACCTCAAACTGCGTGGACTTGCACGGCTTCTTGGCCGCAGATTCCGACGGGCACACGCGCTAATAGATGGAGTCAAACAGACAGACAGCAAGTTCATGCGTCAGTTTAGTCACGTAGTAAGGCAGGCAGATGGATGAATCAGCCTTCTAATAGTACCGGGATCTCAAGGATATTGCCTTGTTCTGGGTCGGACTTGACGAGGAATCGGTACTGGCAGCGTGTGTTGCAGCAGCGGTACTCGCGCGAGCTCTCCTGCATCTTGATCTACTAGCAGCAATCAGTATCAAGCCTACTTCCTAGCTCTCTTCATGCGCTTACCATTCCAGTGCGCACGACGGTGCCAGCGACCTGGATGAGCTTCTTGGCGTCGTGCGAGCGAATCGTGCTGATCGTGGCCTTGCGCAGCGGGCGCACGGGCGGCAGGAACTCGATGCGCACTTTGATCTTGGTGCGCAGCTTGGCGTCCAGCTCAGATTGCTGCTGCATGCACGAGGCGACCTGAGCGGCTAGTGCTGCGTGGAAGAGTAGTAGCAGCGGGTCTGGATGCAGGAACAGCAGCGTGCCCACGGACGCATTGAAGTCCAAAAGGTACTGCGCGCAGATCCGAAGTGAGTAGGCCAAGTGCTGCTGCGGCTGCTGCTGCTGCTGCTCCAGAGATCGCATCATCTGGGAGGAAGAGGAGGCGGACGCACTTAGTCTAGAAGCCAGTTGACGCAGCTCTGTGGAGTAGTACTGCTCCAGGAAGCAGCGGAACGCGGCCTCGTACTCGACCGCGTCGAACCCGTCGCCATGGCCGGCACTGCTGGCCATTTTGACTTTTGCGTGCTTTCAGATATGTGTTTTTATCTTTTGCTGTTACAGCACGGAAAGTATTTTACAATGTGCATCCACGTAAACTACAGAAAAGAATCAGCGTGGAGGTGTCGAATTTGAGCGCTCTTCAAATGCAACGTTTCCCGTTATTTGCATTGCGGGAAGTAGTTTACTTAATATACTTTCCCAAATCAGTAGATGGAGCTTTGGCGATGGATCCGCTCGATGAAGCTTGCTCCGCCGCCATGTTCGGGCGGTTAGACAGAGTGAAGCAGCTGACCCAGCAGCACCTGGACGCCGTGGGGGGAATACACCAAGCGGATCTGCTCATGGCGGCGGCGCGTGGTAACCAGACGGCCGTCGCGCGCTGGCTTCTCGACCAAGGCACGGACATTGAGACGGTTGATAATCTAGGCTGCACGCCCCTCATGGCGGCCGCGCAGTTTGGCCGGGTGGATGTCGGGCGCTTCCTTCTGACGCAAGGTGCAAGTATCGAGGCAAGCAACACGATTCAAATAACAGCTCTGATGTTCGCTGCAACTACTGGACGCGTGGAGTTCGTGCGTTTGCTGCTGGATCACCACGCCAAGATTGACGCTGAGGACATCCATTTAACCACGGCACTGATGAAAGCTGCGGCGTTCAATCGCGTGGATGTCGTGCAACTGCTTCTCGACCGAGGCGCAAACATTGAGGCCGCGCAATTTCAAGGCTGTACCGCTCTCCTCCTCGCTGTAGAACACGACAAGATCGATGTCGTGCGTTTGCTCATCGACCGAGGAGCGAATATTGAAGCAGCCAACCTGAACCGAGTCACAGCGCTCATTATAGCCGCAATACTTGGGCGCGTGCAAATGGTGGGTCTGCTTCTGGACCAAGGCGCTAATATTGAGGCCATGGATTTGAACCGAGAAACAGCGTTGATGGTCGCGACAAGGCATGGTCATGTGGATGTGGCGCGACTGCTTCTTGAACGAGGTGCGGATATGGAAGCATCGAATAAGCACCAAGAGAAGGCTCTGATGATTGCTGCAGGGCTTGGCCACGCAACCATTGTGCACTTGCTTCTTGATCAAGGCACGAACATTGAAGCGACTCAAGCGGAGCGGTCCACGTCGCTGCTGCTCGCTGCGTGGCATGGACGAGAAAGCATCGTGCGGTTGCTTATCGATCGAGGCGCTAATATTGAGGCAATCAACAAAGATCGAAGCACAGCTCTGATGCTTGCGATCCAGCGTGGCCAATTGGGAGTCGCACTATTGCTTGTTGATCAGGGTGCAAACATTGAGACCTTAAATATGTATGGATCATCAGCACTGATGTTCGCTGCAGCACACGGGAATGTTGATGTTGCGCAATTGCTTATCGATCGCCAAGCAAACATCGAGGCGGCTGATTATAAGCTGTCGACACCGCTGATACTAGCTGCAAGATTTGGTCACGTGAATGTCGCGCAATTACTGCTCGACCATCATGCAAATATTGAGTCACGAGACATTGACCAAGCTACGCCGTTGCTACAAGCCACGACAAATGGCCATGAACATGTATTGCGACTACTTCTCGATCGAGGTGCTTCTATCGAAGCAATCAATACCAACCAAGAGACAGCGTTGGTGATTGCGGCGAGACTCGGTCGCGTAACACTTGCCCAGTTGCTGATTGACCGACGTGCGAATATTGAAGCTGTGGGCAGCAACCACTGCACTCCCTTGATGATTGCTGCAAACAAAGGACATACAGAAATCGTAAAGTTACTCCTTCGGTATAATGCAAGTATCGATGCAGCTGCAAACGACAACCGGACTGCAATCCATTTTGCTGTTGAAAATGGCCACACTGAAATCGTTGGGTTGCTGATAAGTGAAGGCGCGAACACTACGGCAACCGAGCGCAATCGACGGACACCTTTGATGATCGCTTCGATGTTGGGTCGTTTGGACATCGCGCGTATTTTGGTTGAGCACACCGAGGATTTGAACTCAACTGACACTGAGAAAGCCACTGCATTAACACTTGCAGCTGAGAAAGGTCATGCAGATATTGTATGTCTTTTGCTTAACAAGTGCGCGGATGTAAATATTGCAGATATTTCTGGTGCGACACCTTTGATTAGCGCTGTATCGAATAGTCACGCTCCCGTAGTAAAAATACTATTGGAGAATAGTGTGGACATCGACACGCAAAATTTTGAAGGGAAGACCGCACTCGACTTTGCTGTGCAAAGTGGCAACACAGATATTGTGCGAATGATCAAGCGTAGACACAATGGTTCCTCCTCAGCTGCACTTGAACAGTTTGGTGCTTCTCTCACATTGCAACTGAAACAGGTTAAGTTACTCTGCGGCAAAATGGACGAAGCTCAAGCCATGTGCGACCATGTTTGGCTACGGCTGGCATCACTGCACGAACACATTCTGGAAACACTTATTGACGACCAAGAGAGGATGGACAATGAACTGGCTTTGATACTTGAGCATTTCGACTTTTTTCTTCGTCAGTTTGGAAACAAGCATGTGATCGCTCAGATTGTCAGCGGTAAAATGATCGTCAACAGATGCCGAACGTTTCACGAAAAGATAAGCAGTGCCATGGATTTTGATGGAGCTGCGATGCTGGCAAATTCAGTTGAGTGGAAAGAGCAGTTTAAGGTTGATGAAAAGACTCAGCAGGAACTTTTGAAATCTGCACTTGAAGATACAGAACTGTGGGTTCACGAGCTGCGAGATCCTAAAGTCCAGGCGGAAGCATTGGTGCTTTTGCTGTTTGAACTGGGAAAGCGAAGTGATCAGTATGATGATGATGAATTACGCTTAATCGAGAAACTATGTGCAAATGTGGCAAGATTTTCAAAGCTGGACATTCCTGATCTTCCTTCGTGGTTCATTCCTCCTCACGAGGTTCAATTCAAAACAAAGTGCCATGTGGGTACAGGGTCGTACGGCTCAGTGCATTCAGGCTCTTGGATAGGAACTTCGATAGCAGTGAAATCTGTTTTTCTCGATAGTAGCGAGAGTCGTTCGTTGTTCCTCAAAGAGGCCGATATTTGGTCCAAGCTACAGCACTCGCACGTTGTGAAGCTATTTGGTGCTTGTCATGTAGGAAACCCGTTCTTCGTGTGTGAGTTTGCTTCTGGAGGCAGCCTAGATAATTACCTTTTCCGTCCGGAAAACCATCACAAGAAGTGGAAAAGCCTTTATGAAGCTGCACTCGGTCTTTATTATCTGCATACAAAGCACAAGATTGTGCATCGAGATCTTAAATGCAACAACATTCTGATTGGACGCGACGGACTCGCTAAATTGGCCGACTTTGGCTTGAGCTTTCATGTAAGTGATCTACCTCCACCTGTCGATGCTTCAAAAGTCGGAGGCATCCGCTGGAAAGCGCCCGAGTGCATATCCGGGCTTGTTAGTGGCTCCTTTGCATCGGACGTATATTCGTTTGGGATGATAATTATCGAAGCGGTGACGGGCAAACTGCCTTGGGGGTTTATGGAAGATTCTGCTGTAAAATACAAGGTTGTGCAAAGACACGAGCTTCAAGAACGGGTTGATGCCATGAGTGATCAACAGTGGGATCTCATCAAGCGGATGTGTGCAGCAGATGCATCCGAGCGCCTTGATATGGAGGCGGTTGTACTGGAATTAAAAGTATTTGCAGAGGAAGAGAAAGCAAATCATGATCAAAGGCAATGGGAGCTGCATCAACAACACAAGCAAGAGCAATCGTCAGATAACGCTTGAAAGGATTTTCTTGCATTCTCACACGTTGTTGAAACCATGCTATTTTCGACATGCGAAGATAAAGTCGATGCCAACTTTCAATTTAACTTCAAGACATTTCTCATTCATTGTTTGCTTCTACTGGATATTTCAGTTGAAATGTGCTATGTTATGCTGGGTTCAGGATTGCGGTGGAACCTAGTATGGACATTCATGTGACAACTTTCAATTCTACTTGATACTACACTTTGACGAGGAAACGTCTTGAGTGCTCTATTTGTTAACTTGATCAATCATGAGATGATTCAGATTTGGTAAAATCGCCATGGGCGACAGATACCGAAAGCATCGCGAAGAGATAAATAAATCACAGTTAAACGAGCAGGCAAGATCCTGAGTTCATGCAAAAGCATCTATGTTGACTGGAACTATGCATCATGGATGAACTCCAAGCATTGAGGAATGCAGAAGAAAACCAACTGAATACAATATCGGGGTCATTCATATCAGACGTATATTTGCTCGGTATCAAAGCTGTGACTAAAATATTATGATGGGGTCATTGATTGCAGCTGCAACCGTAAAGAAAGATCTGGCGATCGAGCATAAACTCCTCAAACAACCCAAGAATGTGAGGTACTCTCAACAGAATCTATCTCATCGAGTGAATGTGCGACCTCAGTCCATTCGATCCTGGGGATTTTTGTGGAATCGGGCGTGTTCGCTTACCAAGAATACATGCAACGATTATGTAGGAACCAAATTGAAACTTTTTCCTTGTTGGCAGCGTCAGCGTGAAAACCCAACATGCACCCTCCTCTGCTTTCCATAAGGAGCAGTCAATCTACAGGCTCGATTGTGGTGATGACGACTAAAATCTATTGATCATTGCTGAGGTTGTCAGCTGTTTTTGGAGCCTTTAGATCAAAAGTGGTGAACTTCGGCTTTGAGTAAATCCACGGTTTCTTCCAGAGTTTAGTTTGGACTGTGCTGCTCTTCGTTTATTTTCTTCCCCATCGCGGTTGGAATTCTTCCTGATGCGCCTGCATCTACTTACTCCCACGAAGCAAGATTTTTCAAGCGGTCGAGATGGAGACGTGATGGGCCAGTGGTCGCTGTTGTAGCCACTACACGAAGGTGGGTGATGTCGTTGTTGAACATCACGCTGCGCAGATTGGTCGCCAGCGAGTTGGAGACCAGAATGTGGTCAAAGCT
>JAADVF010000617.1:0-17637 GCA_023334555.1 Elongisporangium undulatum | reverse complement strand
TTTTCTTCCCCATCACAGTCACTTCAGCCGTCAAAATCTGTTTTTCTCTTGTTAGCGCATCAGTCAGCATCAGTCACATCACTTGGCGTCAGGATCAGTAATCTATTTCCCTCTCAAAAATGATAGTGACGTTTCGGGAAAATCCGCTTTTTGGGAACTGGTCCGCCTTTTGGGATTATCCCGTATTGGAGGTCCGCTTTTTGGGAATTGCCCCCCTCCGAAACCGGCACAGGTTACTCGAAGGTACTGATACGACTGATGTCTTCTGAATGTATACATGCACCCCACTTGACATCCACGGTACTGTTGCACGTTTTACGCACCTAGCGTACCAATATTTTGACACACTGCACATGGGAACGCGTCCTCAAACCATCCCTGACGGACTCATAGAGCTCCGATCGAAATCGTGCTAGAACAATTCGATAGCTGATGTATTCCTCATGAACACACAACTATCCTGTTCGTATCCCAGTAGTTCTTGTGCTTCAAAAATTGCAGTTCATGTAAACCTCCCTAAACCGATCGGTAGGGTTCCGCTTACTCGTTGGTTATTCGGCGCATGACTTCAACTCCGGGCTACACCAGAGGTGCAGAGGCCGAGTTATTGCATGTTTGCCAGAGCTTGGCTGAGTTCATTGTCGCCGTTGGATGCAGCGTCGTTCTTGATCAGTACTGGAATGTCCTTGTACAGTGAGGAAAGCGACTCCCATGAGTTTTCTAAGGGTTCGAGCCTCTTCCACTCCACAAACAACTCGTAGCACTGCTTCGACTGATTCCAACGGTGGTCCTTGAGCTCTGCAACGGTTAAAATGATCCCTTGAGCAGCCACATGATCCCGCATCTCCTCAGTTACTTCAAATGAGGTGTCGGCATAGAATTTCAACTGGGATGGGTGTACATCTGTATTAGCGCCGCTCACAAGGTGACGAACCTTGAATGAATGTTCATCGGCACCAACGACCTGATATGGACCGATCCATGTTACTAGCAGCTTGTCACTGTGTTTCTGATCCACTCGGGATCGTAGCACATAATCACCAACGTCAAAGTTTGGTTTTACTGTTTTCTTGTGCTTGTTTTTGTTGCGGATTGTCTGCATGTCCCTTTCTCTAGTGACTTGCTTGTGCATGATGCGCACCGTCTCACGCAGAACATTAAGGTGCTCTTCAACCCTTTCAGGTATCGAGCCAAAATCCACGATCTCCTTGGTTTCACTGTCGAAACAAAAGTCAAGAGGAGACTTTGCAAGCAAAACACAGAAAAGCTCCACTGGAGCTTTGTCGCCCAATGACTGTACAGGCGTGTGATTAAGACTTGCTTGCACGATGGGTACAAAAAACGACCAGTCTCTGATATTCAACTTGGCTTCGAGACATAGAGCTCGCAATACTTGAATAATATCACGGTTCAACCGCTCGATGGATCCGTTAATCCATGGGCTAAACGCCAGCGTGAATTGTTGCTGGCAGCCAAGGCGCCTTGCGACTTCATGGACAACTTCGTTCTTGAAATGGCTCCCCTGGTCACTAATCCAAACACGAGGTGCGCCAAACCTGCTGTGCCAATCGAGTATGGCCTCTGCTGTTACTGCGCCCGTTGATACTGCACACGGAACCAGCTCACAGTAGTGCGTGGCATCATCTTTTAGAACTAGCAGGTACTTGAATCCACCGTACGAATCTCCAAGATGCAGATAATCCCAGTGCAAAGCTCCATTACGCTCCGTGCATCGAAATGTTTCAGCCCATGGTCGACTGATCACCTTCCCCCCTTTTACATGCTGGCACATCAGGCAGCAAGCTAAAAAGGACTTGACCATGGCTGTAAGACTTCGTGCGTAGAACCTTCGGTTCATCACAGTCATCAAAACTTCTCGCCCTCTGTGGCCTTGGGGTCCACAGTGGGCTACCACCAGAAGCCTTTGAATCAGATGGACGTCCTGCTCGGGCACCCAAATGCGATCTTGGTTGCTCCACAGACCGTCCTTGTTGGTCCGAAGACCTTTAGGTTTTTCAGTCACATGTCTCTCTTGGGAGAGTTTCAGTACATTTACTGTAGGCCAGGAGAAATTACCATCTTGGAACGGCCGAATTGGAGCCAAAGTGATCGGCGAACGATTGACTCTGCTTCTGGTCTGGGTGCGATCTGATGCGATATCAGAGTCTTGGTCCGTTCGTGTGCGCTTCAAAACAACGCGGCGCACAGCATTAGACGGCTCACGGTGATTCCCGGCCCAACGGGAGATCATATCAGCCCACACGTTTCTCACGCCGTCGATGTGCTCGATAGAGTACCGGTACTCCATTAGCTTCATCGACCAGCGCAAAAGCTTACCACGTGTGTGCTTTGTTACCTCACTTCCAGGGGCAAAGACGTGGATGAGGTTGCGGTGATCACAATACATGCGAAATCCACATATTCTCATCAACAGATAGCTGAGCTTGTCGCACGCCATGATGATTGGGTATGCTTCCTTCTCAACAACACTCCAGTTCTTCTGCGCCCCAGTAAATGTTCCACCCATACAGATGAGTAGCTCATGAGTTTGCTCATGGATGGGTACGTTAGCCTTCCACGAGGGTACTTGCAGAACAATCACTGCCCAGCCCAAGTCTGATGCGTCTGTAAGTAGGCACATCACAGCATCTGGCTTTGGGAACGCCAACGTGGCCGACGTGGCCAGGCTTTCTTTTACCGAATCGTACGCTGCCCGTTCTTGCGCAGTAAGTGCGATCGGTATTCCTGAGGCCACTCGCTTCGTTCGCTTGACTGCGGTAGCCAATGCTGTGTCCAAAGCATCTTGCAAAGGTCGAGTCAAACGCGCGTAATCAACAAGGCTGTCACGCATCCAATTGGTAGAGCACAGAAACTGCTGTAGCTCGCCCGCATTTGATGGATACGGTAAGCTTTGGAGGCCTTGGATTCGTTCAGGGTCATGCTTCACACCAGAGCCATTTATTATTTTCCCGCACCATTTAACTTCGGTCTTGTACAGGCACGACTTGGTCACGCTGAGCTTAAAACCGAACTTGGCCATCAAATCAAACAACTCCGAGAGCTTGTCCAGGTATGTGTCAATGTTGTTGGCATAAAGTAATAAATCGTCGATCCAAACCAACAGATGCTTGTACAGCAATCCCTCAAAACACCGTTCCATTGTCGACTGAAAGAACAACGCCGCATCAGAGCAGCCTTGAGGTACCCGCTTTGGTATGTAGATCTTCCGATGTGTCATGTACGACAGTAGCTCCTGGCATTCCTTTGCAAGAGGAAGCTGCCAGTAGCCTTTGATAAAGTCGAACAAACCAAAATGAGCGCTTCCACGAACGTTCTCCAAGTCGACATGCAGGTTCGGCATCACTCCAGCCATTGGCTCGATCTGTTCGTTGACTGGTTTGTAGTCGGTAGTCTGGCGGAAGTCTGTTCCGCCACGCTTTCGTACAGGTAGGGCTGCACATGCCCACCTGCTCTCTGGGTTTTCGTAGACCCAACCTAGCTTGACGAGCATCTCGTTGAAGGTCTCCAAAAAGATCTGCGACTCGGGTGCATACTTGCGTGCCTTGGTCTTGAAAGGCCGAGCATCTGCCTTCAATCTCACCTTCATTGGAGGAACCTTCGCAGGCGGATCATCTCCGAGTGAAACTCTCCAAATGTCGTGGGCATGCGCAATGGTCCGCAGCCGCTCGACCTTTTCGATTAGGAATCCCTCATTAACAGCATGTTGTCTCGACCGCCTAGTGCACGTCGATGTCTTCGCCATCCTGCACATTGGGATGCGTGACTACCGGTTCTTCTTGACCATCTTCCCCATCGCCAGATGATGGTGATGCAAGCAGTTCAAGTTGACGCTCAATGTCGATTCCCAAAATCGCCAACACGTCCTTTCCAACGAGAAACTCTTCATCATCGCCCTTGAGGATCAAACATTCCACTGGCTCGACAATATTAACAGGTCCAGCTGCCGTGGTCAACGACAGTGATAGCAATACCGTTTCCGATACTGTCAACGTCTTGCCTCCAGCAATCTTGCACTCAATTGGTTGGTTGAGCCTGTTCACCTCAAGGTTTGATTGTGTTTGCTTTAGCATATCCACAGTACGTGAACTCACACATGACCGGTCAGCTCCACTGTCCGCACAGTATTTCACACTCATGACTCCATTCAAACACAGACTCTTTGCTTCATCTGGAAGGCATTCGCTAACTCGTTTCAGAGTTGCGATGCCTCCCGTGCGTCTGCCGATGCTTCACAATGGAAGCCTTCTTCTGTGCAGATGTGGCGGTTGGGCAATGGCGCAGTTTATGATCGCCCTCACAATGCCAGCAACCTCCTTCTGGCTGTGTACGTGTACTGTGCTCGTGCTTGGTTTCTCGGCTGTTCTTGCTGAACTTTACCGACCTCTTGCCTTGTAGCTGCTTGGATGGCAGGCTCGGGGTCTTTTGGCGCTTCGTCGGACGCGAGTTGCTCTCACCAGCGCTTTCACCCTGATTGGATCCACGCTTTGTCCCACGAATCGCTCGCTCTTCTCGATCGAGCTCCAGAGCCTTCTCACTGACCAACCGGAACAGCACAGGCACGCTTGACTTCGCCTCAGGTAGACGAAAGTCTATCTCATTCTTCACTCGCTTTTTCATCTTGGCAGGTAAACAGCTCACCAAGATCTTGCACTTCTTCTTGTTCCCATCTTCACCCTTAAACAGACCGACAAGACCGTTTGATCTGATGATCATATCGCACTTGTGGAAGTACTCGGTCACTTGCGCATCCACATCGCCCTGGGATGTTGACATTACGAGCTCGGACCTGAACAGCTCATCAATATACGGCAGGGTCTTGTTCTTGAAGTTCTCCACGGTTTCCTTGATCCATTTCCACAAGTACTCGTCGGTGAGATCTTCCTTTGCTCGTTCCCACTTGATCTCACACATAATATCGAGTAGTGATTCCTCGACAGTGTTCCGCACGCTGACCATTATGGCCGCGACATCCTCGTTGGTCGTCTTGCAGCGCGCTCGGATAGCTTCCTCATATTCCAATCGAAGATCGAGCGACCGAGTAAGCGCATCGTGGGACGTGTCGTCGATCTTGGGAGCCGTGATAAAGGTGTAAATGGGCTGGGGCACCGTACTTTGCACAGCGGTGCTTGCCAATGGGCCAGGCGTACCTCCATCCAGGGCGTTTCTTCTTGATCGAAGGAAATGCGCTGGACCAGTCGCCTGCGGGGCATCGGACTGATATCCCCCTCTTGATTCAGTTCCGTTGTTCATATCGAACGTCGGAGACTAAAGTATACTTTGTAGTCGTACGAAATGAACGAACTCACTCGCGATAGAAGCTGGCGCTTCCGGGCACTAATTGTGTATTGCTCCTTTAATGCAGATTGCAGAATGACCTACTCGAACTATTCTACCGTTGAGCTACTTATAGCACAAGGGCGCCCTCTTGGCATCTCTGCCACTGTTCTCTCAGCTGCCAGCTCGCCTCGGACCTTGTCGGGTCAGAGGCCCAAAGTGTGGTCAGGTCTGCAAACCTTTATCCCACTACAGTAATTTATGAAACTTGATGGACACACTAATAGTAGCCTCAACCATGCGCGAAGCGCACCCAGCGGCTGCCCACAGCGGCTGAGTGAGCTCAGCGAACCATCCACTGTCGGGCGCAAGCGAGCGTAGAGAGGTCGAGCAACGGTGAAGCTCAGCGTAGCCGAGCTCGAGCCGGCTCGTATGATATAAAACCGGTGTGGTCCACCTTGTCTACGAGCTGTAAATATAGCATACCTAGTCCAGCTTTAGATCGTTGTCCTCAGGCGTGGCCCATTAGATTCACTGGGAAGGCTACGTGCGCAAGAAAGGGGACTGGTTGCTACGCTGGGAGGAGCGCTATCCGGCGCTCGACGGCGCATCGCTGACGTACTACAACTCGAAGGACGACGCGCGCAGTGCGCGTAACCTGCGAGGTCGCATGATGAACTATATACGGCGAGGCCGATAGATAGTAACTTTCTTGCTAATAGATTTAGTGTGATATTTATAGCGAACTACTACTAGACTAATATTACCGATAGTAGTTTGCTCTAGCGGTCAAATGACTAATATCATCTGCATTTCCCTTTAATACTGCATACATTGCACAGAGTTGCTGTTGGTGTACGTTTTCTCGAAAGCGCATACCCAGTGAATGCTAGTAGCTGCTATCCCGTTACACCTGGTAGCACTTTGTGGTCCTTCCGACGACCAAACCTCTCTCCATCATTATAGACTACGAGATGTTCGCCCATGGCGAAGAACAAGTGAGAGCCGAGTTCTCTCATTTCACGGATGAGCAATGGATCATCCTGAATCGCATGGGAGAAGCAATAGGTGAAGGCGCTACCCTCACCATGATGCGGAGCATGACGCCCGAGAGGCAGATTGCGGCTTTCACTGCGTCTGCAGTGAAAATCGCGTGCGCACGGCCAACTCAGGCTCACGACCTGAGGTACTGAAGCTGGCTGTGACGCCATGCTCCGGTGACGGAGAACCACGTCTCCGTTGTCTAGCCGAGCTGTCGGTTGCGATTGATGCCAGAAGCATTACGGACAAGAAGCTCAAGGTAGTTTTCGCCATGTCCGCGTTGAGCGGACGAGCACGAGCTTGAGCTTGTGCCCGCGAGCTGTCCGACAAGCGTTGCTTCTCCACGTTTGTGGAGTTTGAGAAGGAGATCAAGCAATCGTTTGAGCCTCCGCAGTCTCAGTTTCGCTCAAGGGCGCAGTTCCTCTCCTTGCGTCAAGACAAGATGGATGTACGCTCGTACTCCCAACACGCACGATTTCTCGTGGGATCTATCGTTGATGATCCACTTGCGCCAATGTCAAGTCGTGACGTTTATGACGGGCCTTCAGGAAGGCCCCGTGAAGACTCATCTGTTCAGAGAACAGCCGTCCACGCTCAATGTAGCGTGTGAGATGGCGACGCAAGTCGACTTTAGCGTGCAGCATGCGCGCACGTGCGCCCACGAATCAGTGGTTCGTTCGTCCAAAGTTAATCACTCTGCGTACCACGGTCCAGAACCAATGGACCTACCCTTCGTGAGAGTTCGACAAAGTCGAACAACCCTTGGAGGAGAAGAGACTCTTCAGCGCGTTCGCCAATGGCGAGACAGTTACCTTGCCACATATGCAAGAGAGAAGGCCATATGGCCTTCGAGTGCATGGCACCATCGCCGGCGTCTCGCCAGCGACCTGCTCAGGCTAACCGTCGGGGTCATCAAGGTCCCCGAGTTGCAAAAAACTCGGGACCCCAGCAGGGGTGGGGCGCCCTACTGGCATCGATGTCAAACGTGTCGACGTGGGACGCGTGTCGACTGATACCCCCAATGAGCCAATGGCTCATTGTGCCACGCCTGGTGATGGTCCTCTCATCGCCTTGAATCTGCGATCGCAGAAGCAGAGGAATCCTCTGCGAGGTCTTGTAGACTCAGGTGCTTCGAACATATTGTTCGTTCGCACAGTCTACCGAATGTGGTTTACGTAGAGCGAAGTGCTCCACGCGTGAAGCTGGTTGTTCGCTTGGCGATGGGATCAACATTGTTGATCGACAAACGGATTGTCACAGTAAGCTACTTGATCAATGATCGAGAATTTGAAGACGATTTTAACGTCATTGACTTGGATTCCAAGTTTGATTTCATCCTTGGGATGCCATGGATCATAAATCATGATCCCAAGATCGACTGGAGACGTCGATCTGTGAAGATCCCTCCTTCCAAAGGAGAAGAGCCGAACTCTCGGTCGATGCTATATACATCGAATGAGCTCGCGCAACTCGCAACAGCGTGCGATGGCCTGTTCACGATGCGCGTCCTCGAGCTACAGCGAAGGCATCTACATTGAAGATGCAGAAGGAGACTCGGTTCCAAGATACTGGAAGCAGCGAGACCGTCCGCAAGGGTGCTGAACAAAGTGATGTCCTTCGCAAAGCGAGGCGCGATAGCATCGACATGATTGATGATGGTGTTTCCATCGACATGATTGGTGATGGTGTTTCCAGCAAGTGTGCTAATGAAAGCGTCGACAATTCGTGTCGACAAGAAGGTCCGCTTTCGAAACGAGGGAAGCGATGAGGAGCAAGCGTGCTCCGCCGTCAGCAATGCTGATCGTTCAAGTGGTGAGGCCATGCCCACCAAAACGATCAACGTCTTGATACAGACCCAAGTTGGGGTCTATCCAAGTGGATTCGCCTCTGAGCATTTCTTCGGAGATTCTGGACTTGCCGTCCATTAAGCCAAAGCGGCTTCTGAAGGATCTTGTCGATGACAAGATCGAGCAAGTGTGTATCATCACCCCGTGTGATGAAGTGACTGACCTAAGGTCAGCAATCTCACAGAGCCATGTCTCTGCAAATGGTCCCCTTGACGATAAGTCAAGGTAGGAATGCTTTGAATCTCAAAGCTGGAACTCCCTCAGGAACTCGCCGTTTTATGAAGTGTTGCGGAAGTACTAGGACGTCTTCCCTGAATAAGTTCCTTGTGAGTTACCTCATGACAAGGGAACGCAACATGAGATTGATCTTATGCCTGGCACAAAGTATTGCGCGACACGGCAATGGCTGTTACGACGAGAACAAGTCAAGGCAATTGACGACTTCTTTGAATCTCGGTTCAAAGCAGGCTATGTGCGTGAACCAACCTCACCACACGGTACCCCACCTTCTGGGTGAAGAAGGCTACCGGTGAGTGGCGGATTGTACATGCTTACAACAACTTGAACGCTGCGACCATTCCGGCACAAACTCCAATCCCCCAAAAGGACGTCATCATTGATGGCATGGGAGGCAGTACTATGTTAGTACAATGGACCTTCGCGATGGATTCTATCAAACCTTCTTGCGCAAAATCGATGTCCCGCTCACAGCAGTGAGCACCCCAAGCGGTATGCTTTGGGAGTGGCTTGTAATACCACAAGCGCTGATGAATGCACCAGCCACGTTCAATCGATGCGTATCGCATCTGTTTCGCATCTGTTACGCCCGGTGCGAGATTTCGCACCAAGCTACTTTGATGATGGTTTCATCCATAGTCGCGCTGAAGGCGACAAGACCGATGTCAAGATGCACAAAGTGCATCTGGATCGTGTCCTTGCTCTTATGCGAAAGCATAAGCTGTATGCGAATCTCAAAAAAATCATCTTTGGTGCAACAGATATTCTTGTTCTTGGCTGCTTTGTCGGCAAGAACGCTGTCCGGTCGGACCCTGAGAAGATCAAGACAATCTAGACTTGGCCATTGCCAACGTCGCCAAAGATCTCCGCAAGTTCCTTGGACTTGCCACGTACTTACACAAGTACTCGCGTGACTCTGGTCTGATGAGACCACTGTCACACCTCCTCAAGAAAGAAGTCGATTGGCACTGGACCAATGAGTACCAAGTGGCGTTCGATGCCATTAAACAAACTTTAATTGAGGCACCCATCTTAGCCATCGCTAAGTTTGATAGACCATTCTGTGTGGTCTGCGATGCTAGCGATTTGCTATTGGCTGCGCATCAATGCAGCAAGATGATGATGACCAAGAGAGGGTCATCTATTATCAGAGCCGGTAGCTCAAACCTGCTGAGCGGAACTACCCAGTGCATGAGAAGGAGATACACTCTGAACTTTGCCAGTGCATACTTCAGAGTGTATCTCCTTGGAGACAAGCCATTCGTGGTCTATACTGACCACGCTTCACTGCGAACCGCAGTGAACTCGCCTCATCTCTCTCCGAGGATGGCGAGATGGCTCTTGTTCTTTGCGGAATACAACTTCCGCGTTGAATACAAGCCTGGAAGGCTTAACGAGATAGCCGATGCGCTATCTCGTCGCTCTGACTACGAGTCAGTTGATCTCAAGGTTGCTCGAGTTAGCATCATGCCGTCGTCAACGCTTGTTGACGATATACGCAATGCGTATGAGCATGACGAAGAGATTTCCCAGATCCTCAAGCATCTTTCTGAACCTTCATCATAGGATCTACTCTCGCAGTTGCGAGCTCGAGTACACCGATACTCGATCCGAGACGGTGTACTTATATACAGCACGGCGGATAGTGACGCACTACAAACTGTAGTGCCAAACGATGACGATCTGAAATTTCAGATCATGTTTGAGTACCACGATGCACCACTTGGTGCACACATGGGCCGCGAGAAGACATATCTCTCGCTTGCGCGCGACTTTTATTGGAATAACCAATACAAATGGGTCCTCAAGTACATACGTACTTGAGAGGTTTACCAGAGAGTCAAATCCGCGTCTGCATTGCAGGCGCCGCTGAAGTCCCTCTCAGTTTCTACTAAGTGCTGGAAGGCCGTCTCTATGGACTTTGTCTTCGGCTTGCACACCGATCCACAACGCAAGACAGGCGTCCTCGTCTTTGTGGATCGTTTCAGCAAGATGGTTCATCTTGCGGATGTTGTGCCGAGTATCACTGCTGCGCAAAGCGCACGCGTGTTCATCGACACAGTGTTCCATCATCACAGAATGCAAGATGAACTGGTCTCTGACCGCGATCCGCGATTCACCGCCGCCTTTTGGCGCGAGACCTTTGGTCTACTTGGAACAAAGTTGAGCATGTCAGCATCCAATCATCCACAGTCTGACGGTCAGACCGAGCGGGTGAATCGCGTCCTTGAGGATATCCTCAGGAGTTATGCAAACTCCTTCACCCGTTGGAGTGAGTGTATGCCAATGGCAGAGTTTGCTATTAGCAAATCAGTTCATGCGTCGACTGGCTACTCGCCATTCTTTGTTAATACCTCACGGCATCCCGTGTACCCGCCATTGTCGGCGGTGCCTCCAGTTTTACTGGGGAAGAGTCCAGAACAAATCGTTCTGACGATCGTTCAACCAATGGTCGAACTTCCAACAATGCATTGAGTGCTTCCAGCACCATTGCGATCGTCGACAAGTCGACTAACGAAAACCCTGATGTTATATCAGAAGAGTCGCGTAGCGAAATGTGCTTTGTCACAGACGCGACTGATGAGATATCTGATCTAAGATCCGACGAACCTAGGATAGCGAACCTAGCTGTCAAGGCATTCCTGCTTCAACGACAATCTGTCGTTAGGTTCGTGCAGGACAGACAAAAGCAAAATGCCGATAGGCGTGGACGAAACAACTTGAACGAGTTCAAGGTATACGAGTTGGTATTATTATCAACTCCTAATCTGTCTAAACATGCAGTAAGCAACTTGGGCAGTACAAAGTTACTGCCAAGATTCGTTGGCCCTTTCAAAGTGCTGAGTCGGTTCGGCAATGCTTTTCCCTGGAGATACCTCCAGCCATGAGACTCCACCCCAACTTTTACGTGGGCAGGCTGAAACGCTATCATCCGAATCCAAATATGAGCGCTTCGATCTTGATCATCGAGGTGCCAAGGGATATGCCCAGCCCGTCGTTCGTTCGTGGGCGACCCTTGTAGTTCTTTACAAGTGAGTGGTAAAGGCCTTTACCCTTCGTCACTCGCTGAAACAGAGCCTCAAGCTTCTCAGAGAGCATTGCTCTCTCTCCGCTAGGTCTCGAGATCGCGATGCAGGCCATCGACTTGCTGTTGGAGCACAAAGCGCTTACGCTCCCATAGAGACTGCTGAGCAGTTCTCGTACTTCGCATCCACTTGTAGAGCATTGCTCTGCACCTTGGCGGCTTTGCCCTCATCCTCAGCATCGCTGATGGTAATGACAAGCGCTTCGGACTTGCGTCCCTTGCCGCTATCAGTGCGAGAGTCACCGCTCTCACAGCACACCTTCTTGTGCGACCGCTTGCTCGTTGAGCATGGATGCGTTGACTTGGGCGACGACCGAGACTCACAGGTCCCTGGCTCCCCCTCCTCGTAATCCACGTGCTCCTCCTCCGCAATGTTGGAGAGTTCCTGCGCGGAAGCAGCAGCTCCTGTCTTCTCAGAAGACTCGTCCCCCTTCGGCGAGACTCCGTCCATCTTCTTGGAGAACGCGCCACCTTCCGGCGACGCTCCTCCGGGCTTCTCAGTGTGCAATGGCACACGCGCTTTACGACTGGGCGATAGCCCAGCATCTCCCCCTTCAACTGCACTTGGCGCAGGTTGCGCGCACGCAGAATTCTTGACGCCCTTGGCGTCCACGTCCTTCGCCATGTTGAAGCCGATGTTCCAGTTGTAAATTTCACAACGCCACGTGTCCTTGGGACCGTACCAACAAGTGCGACCCTTCCCTTAGGTTGAACCGCTGAAACAGTTCAACCTCTCTTAAGTGGGGGATGATGTAATAGGGCTTGTTGCATAACAGACCCATGGTCTGTAACGAAATCCGTTATCGTGTACCATCGACCTCTTCTAGTGTGGCACACACTAAACATAGGACCAATGTCCTATTTAAAATACACTGGTACTAAATTAGTGACCTCATCCCCATCCTATATAATGGAAACCACAACCTGTCTGTCCGTCACACGCACTAATAAAGCCCGCATTTTTGTAATTTATGAAACTTGATGGTCACACTAATAGTAGCTCCAACCGTGCGCGAAGCACACCCAGCGGCCGCCCACTGTCGGGCGCAAGCGAGCGTAGCGAGGTCGAGCAACAGTGAAGCTCGGCGTAGCTGAGCTTGAGCTGGCTCGTTGGTGGATAATTGGCTTAAGCCTCCTGGCTTATAGCCAATCAGAGACGAACATCAGAACGGTTGGCTCCCGCCCTGTCTGCTTAGATTTACATAAGGTTTTTAGATTTTAGACACGTACTTAACTTAAACACCGACACTTCAGTTTTCTCCCTCTTAAAGGCATTTCCCTTTAATACCGCATACTCTGTACGTTGTACAGAGTTGCTGTTGGTGTACGTTTTCTCGAACGCGCATACCCAGTGTATGCTAATATCGGCTATCCCGTTACATATCCTGTCACCTATCCTGCTCCGTCGGCGTACGATGACATGAATGAAGTCGCTGTGCCCTTTCATCCATCAAGCCAAGAAACGAATTCCCAATAATCTCAGCTTTTCCTGAGTCAGCCATGTGAAGATGAAAGCTCACCAGTGGTCAATTTGACTATCGCGTTGGATGAATCGTCCGTCTCTCGTCGATTCTTGATGCATTTGGGATCTCCCTAATGGTCATCATTACCGTTCTCTCACGACTGTCACGACGTGTGGGATGTTGCGCATCGTTTGACGACGCCTTACTCGACGACGGACGAAGAAGATGCTAGGTAATTCACTCACGTGTCTTTTCGGCACCAAAGAGATGAGCTGCCACCCGTATGCCCTCCCCCCCAAATGCGTGGAAGGGTGCTCTCTATCGCTGGAGCCACACGTCAAACATCAAGTCGCACATGATGGCAGCTCACGGAGACCTCGATGTTGACCAATCTGAAGTGGTGAAAAAGTTGAAAACTGCAACCGCTCACTTCGAAGAGTCGAGCGTATGCGCGTGAGAACAAGCGAGTTACTCTAGACGCGTCTGTTGGTCGTGTTTCCAAGCGTTGTGGCACGCTTCAAAAGCTCTGGGCGTCAAACCAAAAGGAGCTGAGTGTCTACATTGGGAACTGGTTGATCAATGCGAAGACTTCCGTGCAACACTGTAGCAACCGAGGATTTCGAGATGATGATTCAACGAGCGACTGCGGATTGGGATGCTACGATCCTCGCTGCGTCGACATGTCGAGATTTCCTGACTGCTGTGTTTGCTAAGGTTTGCGAAATGACCAAGGCGTTGTTGCTGTGAGAGTATTTGGCGGCCCACCGTTCGCCGTTCCTCAATCTTCATCACGATGCGTGGACGACAGTAGTAATAACCGGAGCAAACCACATGCGTTTTTTGCTCAACTTTTTTTTCCTTTTGTAACATCTAACTAACGTTAAGAGCACCATCTATGTGTCAAAAAGGTTTTACAAGAAATTACACAAAAACGGAGCAGCCCCTGAAAGTACCCTAATATCGCTTGAAAATTACCAATAAGCCAACGCTTTCTGACACGCTCTGATGCGAAGGAATCCATAATATATGAATATGCTAAATCATCAAAATATAAAAAAAGTAAGTTGATTCTGATAGATGAAACACTGAGGTATAACAAGTATCAACAACAACCAGCGATAATTATGAGCAGATGCAACAAAAATGTTTATCCTTCTGTGGCTCACATCTTTTATGTATATATTTAAGTGATGAAATAATTATAGTTTATAAAACTTTTATAATTCTGTTGGATCAACAGGATCATCAAAAATGTAGCGCAGCTGACCTTTAACCCCTCATTCACCGAGCCATTCTATGTACAGGAAATATTTTCGCCCATGTTGGATCATCCAGCATGCTTTTTATCTTGAAGTTTGTATAGAAGCCGGGATATACTATTATGAGGTGACTTTTGTATTGGATCAGGTATGAGGCCCAGTTTCGTATTTTCAATCTGTCCGCACGTTGGAGGATCCAACATGAACTAATTTGTCGCAGTGTCCTTTTTTCTGGAGTGCAAGTATTATAGCCAAAAGATCAACAAAAGGAAGCCACATAAGACAAATAGACAAGAATGAAGTGGTTTCGAACGCAATGTTTTTCTTTTACGTGTACACACACATCCTGTTCTTCCTCCTCCTCTTCTTCTCTCTCCTCCTTGCGATCTTCGCCCGACAGGTCCAGAGCGCGCACGCTCTTCCTCCTCGGGTTGCGTAACTGGAACTTTGCGCCAGTGGGGACGTCGAGGCTGCACGCTCACTTACGGTGCCACACCTGGATGCACGTCAAGTGTGGGCATCACAACCACCACATAAAGACACTTACACTCACAACAGCTGAGCCAAATATTACATCAGTTGGATCGTTGTTGGGAATGTCTATTACACCAACAACACAAACATTTGGATCGAGTCTTGCTGAGAGATATGATTTGGAAATCTACATCGGATCGATATTATGGATGTCGTCAAATTGATACTAATAATTTTTCGCTATTATCGTACAGCAGAGGAGGCACTTATAACGATGTAATGGTTTAGGCACATTCCGCTACACCAACTTTTAATATCACTGGAGCATTATTAACAACTGCAGGATTTACGCCTACTTCAGCGACTATAAATGGAGATATTAATGTTACAGGTATCTACAGACTGGCTGGAACAATATTAGGTTTTAGCGCTCTACTGACCACGCAAGGCCTTAATGCAGCATCTCAACGTTTTTTTATGAACAGTAACGGAATTTCACGGTTTCAAATAATCAAAATTTTCAATAATACGAGTTGACGTACCATCAGACACGACTCCGTTCATTGTTGCAGATCATATTGATCTCAATAGAAGCACAAACCGTCAGCGTATCAAGGACCTGCTGTCCAACCGGCATCTGCTGACCTACCAGGCCTTCTCTCGGCCATTCTCCTTGAGACTGATGCAAGTGTCGTGGGATTAGGCGCTAGCCCGATGCAAGACTTGAGTACGAGTCTGCAACCCATAGCCTAAGCCAGCAAGGTGAACGACCCAATGGTTGCTCAGTACTCGATTACAGAACTAGAATGCCTTGCAGGGTCGCGTCTTCACTATCGTGACTGACCATGTGACATTGAAGTGGTTCATGACCGCCAGCGATCTTGCTGGGTGACTGCATAGATGGGCATTAACCCTACAGGAGTACCGGTTCGACGTGTAGTATTGCTTCGTCGAGGCTAACGCGGTGGCAGACGCACTCTCGAAGGCCCCAATTTGTGTGGCCAGTATCATTCAGGACAAAGATAAGAATGAGATCGCCGAACGCCAGACGCTCCAGTTAACAGACGACGAGATCAAGGAGCAGAAGAGTAGTGACCTCGTCTGCAACCTAGTCAAGAGCAAGCTGTACCGCGAGATGATCGCTGTCGATGTGTACGGCCTGACTATGATTGGCGCGCCCCCTGGTCTACTAATTGTACTACCACCCGCCCTATGGCCGGAAGTGTTCAAAAGACACCATGTTTCTATACAGTCTGGACACCTCTGCTTCAAGCACACGTTCAAGCGTGGCGTGCAGTTCCAGACGAGGTCTTCGCCAAGTCAATCAAGAAGGCCGGCTTTAGCGACCACGTGGCCGACTAGCATATTGCCACACACGACGTTTATGGAAAACAATTCTACCGAGCGTGGGGAGCGTCAGCTGAGCCGTCGCTCAGCCACGAGAACTGAACCTGTGTGAGGCCATCGATGTCGTCTCACTAATCGATGGCTAGCAACCCCCCAAACGCAATACACGACACTACTTTCACTTGCATTCCACTGTCTGGTCGTTCGATTAAAAATAGAAGTCCCTACCCAATTAGAAGGCCGATGTCACCAAAATACGGCTTTTTCAAGAGCCTCTAATATATAAAAGACCGGATCTGTAGAGGATTAGCAACCTCGCTTATAACTACAAACCGCTACCTGGGCGAGGATTGACCAAGCTGGTGCATCAATGGCTTGGACCCGTCGAGATAGTGGATGAGGTCAGATACAAGGATTTCTGTGTTGAGAAGCATAACCAGCAAGCTCGTGGAGAACGATTGGTAGTGCACAGCAACTTTGTTGTTAGTTATTATTTTTCTGTGGATCAGCTTCCTCGAGTAGTACAAGATAATTTGAGACAACTGAGAGGAGCAGCTCGGCCAGCAATCATTCGACAAGAACCCCGACGACCGCCAGACACCAACCGTGAGCCCCAGTTTCTTCCGCCCGTCGCAGTTCTGTACTGCCTCTCGCCGAGCACGACCTACCACATAATAAGTCAAAACTAGGGCAACATAAAGCAGGAGCCCAGATGAAGCAATTCCAAGTCGAATAGCTGTCACGCAAGCAAGTCAGGTTTCCCTCTTGCG
This sequence comes from Elongisporangium undulatum, assembly GCA_023334555.1. Taxonomy (NCBI): domain Eukaryota; phylum Oomycota; class Peronosporomycetes; order Pythiales; family Pythiaceae; genus Elongisporangium; species Elongisporangium undulatum. The sequence goes on along the minus strand of JAADVF010000617.1, from coordinate 819 downwards.
CCAACTTCGCCAACGACAGCAAGGAAGGACACGAGGTATCCCTGTCGAATTCCTTCAATGACAAATAGCTCAGCTCTCTTTCTGCTGGTGGAGTTTCTAGCGGAGGCGAAGCAGCTAAAGCTAGTGGGGAGGAAGAGACTTATGGTGAGTAGATAGATATAAGACGGCGGTGTGGACGTGTAATCAATGCATGACTGCGATGGCAAGGCGGTATTCGAGTAATGACGATGACGACGTGGCAGATGCAATGGGAATCTGCTTCATATCGGATACCTAAATGAGGACTGCGCCTCTAAAAATTTCAGCCCGAATCAGGGTGTGCAATTGTCAATCACCAGAAATGTACACCAACTGTTTATTACCTCGTGATGCAAAAACGACATAAAACAACAGCGTGTTAATTTGCAGCAAATTAGTCATAGACCTGAGTTGTCCACTTGCCAGCAAAATCACCAACAACAGAGTAAGCATCTAAGCGAAGACCAACAAAACACACAGAAAACATAAAAGAACACGCCAGACCGTCATACAGGCACCCACGAGCGGAGGCCCATGCAGCTCTAGTTTTTGCCTCGCAAACAATAACCTATACTAAAGCAGCAGCAGCACCTACAGCAACAAAGGCGTCAGTATATTTTAAAACACCACAGCTACAAGAATTTCTACGCCTAAACTTATACACCACGACGCAAATTGGCGAATGAACCTTCAAACACACCGATCGTGTCAGTCGATCCAAAGTTACGAATAAGAAAACAGGCGTGACGTACTTTCTCGATCTGCTCTTGGCCTTCACTTGCGCACCACGACGCAAATTGG
>JAADVF010000616.1:0-17649 GCA_023334555.1 Elongisporangium undulatum | reverse complement strand
TCTGCGGAACGACGTGATGAAGACTGTGGCCAACACAGACTCGGAGCACGACGGCATCACCTTTGGTCTGCTCTGCCACTCGTGTCTGACGGTACGTTAAACCTCCCGCTTGTATCTTGTGATGAAGCCACTGACATGAATCTCTGTATGTGTAGCCTACAGAGGAGCCAGTTTGCTCAACCTGCCGTGATTTCGCAGTCAAGTGCTCGATCTGCCAAATGGCCGTCCGGGGCCAGTCCATGTTCTGCATGAGCTGCGGCCATGGAGGCCACGCGACGCACATGCGCGAGTGGTTTTCCCAGGAGAACGCGTGTCCCACGGGCTGCGGCTGCTGGTGCAAGCAGGCCACAGGCACGATGGCTCCGCCTCCAAGCCTGGAGAATGCGGACGGAGCGCCCACTCGCGAACAGGAAGCGCCGTCCCGATCCTTTTCGTTTTAACTGGATGGCTCCAGTGGGAGGTAGTAAATTAATTGAAGTCGCTCGAATTGAATCTGTTCACTGCCACAAGATCCGCCACGAAGGCTGCGCTGGGCAGTCAGTCATGGCTGGCTCGAATCCGCATGAGTTGTTGTTTGGTTCAACGCGAGTTGATGTTGAAGTGGAGAATCGAACTGCACTCCTTGGGCCCGATCTTTAAGGTTCAGTGGGAGCCACCGTCAGCGCATTGGAGCTGTTCAAAGCCGTCTATGGCTCTCTCTCTCTCTCCCTCTATGTGGAGCGCTGGCAGATCACGAGCAGAGACGCGAGCAAGAATGAAGAAGGATCGGAATATAAAACCCCAAGACCCGCACGCGTTGTGAGGACTCGTTCTCTGTTTCTTGTAGGGAGTTAGAGCGGTGGTGTCTCAATCTACGACGCCGACAGAAGCTCAGAGCAAAAGCGAGCGGCGCACGAGCTTCGAGCGCTCCCGCAGTCGATCGTTTGTCTGTTCTCTCCCAGCGGCTTGATTCTTTCGCCAACGCGTGATCTAGTCCTGTAGTGCGATAGCAATCCGTCAGCCTTCGGCTCCTACTGAAGGCTCCAGCTACCCAGGGCGCCTGCCTGCTGCGTACCTTGTTGTATTGCTTAAATTCCCGCCAGCAGTTCTCGAGCGCGGCCTGCTCCTTGCGGGTCTCGTCGATCTGGTGCCAGTTCTTCTTGAGCGCCTTCTTGTACGCGCCGTAGGTCTCTCCGCAGTGCGTGTCGATCTCCTTCAGCCTGTCAAACGCATACACATTCTCGTATCAGAACTCATGCGTCTCCTAGAAGGGGAGGGGCGACGCAGCGACACTCACGTCTTGAGCACGCAGGCCGTGACCTTCTCGCCCTGCGGCAGACACGCGCGCGGGTTCTCGTTGTTGGCCTTGCAGCGCAGGAACTCGAGGTTCACGTCGGCGCACTCGTAGCCCAGGATGCGCGCGGCGCACGTGAGGCTCGTGTTGTCCGTGGCCGGCAGCTGGTTCGCCTTGGACTCGTCCGTCATCGCTGTCGCTCTCTGCTTTACTTCGTCACCGCCGGAACCGAAAGGCAAACGAGAGGCACGCAATGGAAGGAAGGGGAAGGACGGGGCTTGTGTTCAGGTGGGATGCAGTACAGGATCAGAAGGTTGCATGAAGGTAACAGTAGCGGACTGGTTTAGGACACAAAAAACAGGTCTTAGTTTAGGCAAATGGTGGAGTAAATCTAGGTCGACACGCCGCCGTGTTCAAAGTCCCATTGCGAGCGCACCGAGGCCGCGCCAGTGGCGTTGAGCTGCTCTTCGGCTTCCAGCACGTCTTCAATGGACGCGCGCTTCATGTGCGGCTGGTCGCGCTCCTTGTCGGCGTCCTGAGCGATAGGAAGAGAGAGTCAGGTGGGAGATACGTAAGACATGAGAGAGTTGGAACGCACCAGTTCGCCCAGAAGCACGATGTTGTCGCCACTGCACGATCAATCAGATAGCAATGGTAATGCAGTGAGTATCTCATCACAGTATTCATATCAATGAGCGTTGCGTGCGTACCGGATGATGTTGAGTCCTAGTTCAATGTCGCAGAAGAGGCCACCAGCAACGTGGCGCTCGTACGTGTCTTCCAGCACAATGTTGGCTATGTAGCACCATCCATTCCCATTACGATTTCAGTGAGTCATGCATTCACTCAGCCGCCTACAGAGCGATAGCAACGTACAGAACTGGTCGAAGCTGCGAATGTAGCCCACGAGATGACGGCCGTCGCGCAGCACGACTAGGATTTTCTCTAGCGAAGCAAACAGCCACCAGAGGGATCAGCAACTGGGCACCAGGTACAGGATCCAGCAGCTGGGGGACTCCAACGCACTGTCGAGCTGCTCGATGAGGCTGATGCTGCCAGGGAAGTAGCCGCTCATGATTGCTTGGGCTGCTTTGGTCTCACGATTGGGGTCTGCATCTCCGCCCCTCGTTCCCCTCTCAAACTCGATTTCGTACTTACTGATTATCACCCAAATACCCAAACAACACAATATACAAAAACGGTTATTTAGAAACGTTAAAAATACCAGGCCACAACCCAAAACATAACCCAACAGGTATAATCATAATCCTAAATAACCCACATGAAACTTTTCGTTTAAAAAACCCAAGCACTAATCAGTTAGAAATAGAAACGTTAGAATTCGGAATCCGTCCCAGCCGTCCGCCAATTGTGGGCGGCGGGCCACTCAAACCCTCCGCTCAATCTCCATTACGGTCCCAGTCGCTATGTGGAGTGTGCGTGCGCTGCAGAACGCGCTGCCGGTCGTGCGCCGTGCGGCTCCGTCGTCCGCCATTGCGCGCCCTGTGTTCAGCGTGCAAGCCTGCTTCGCCAGCTCGCTGTCGCCCATCCCGAGCGACGGCATCCGCCTCAACACGCTGCGCGACAACGAAGGCGCGCACAAGCGCTCCAAGCGTCTCGGTCGCGGTATCGGCTCCGGCAAGGGCAAGACCTCCGGTCGCGGCCACAAGGGCCAGAAGGCCCGCTCGGGCGGCGGCTCCGGCCGTGGCGCTGGCTTCGAAGGTGGCCAGACTCCCATCTACCAGCGTGTGCCCAAGCGCGGCTTCAATAACAAGTACGTCCATGCTGGCAGGCTCGTTCCCTTTGATCAGGTACTGATGGGATCTCTCTGTATTGACCAACCACCACAACAGATTCGCTACGCCCATGGAGCCCGTAAACCTGTCCAAGATCCAGCTCTTCCTGGACATGGGCCGTCTGGACGCCAGCAAGACCATCACCATCAAGGAGCTCGTGGACTGCGGCCTCGTGACCTGCTCGCGCGTCAAGCACGGCATTAAGCTGCTGGGCTCGGGCGCCGAGCACCTGACCACGCCCATTGACATCGAGGTCTCGCAGGCCTCCGAGACGGCCATCAAGGCTGTTGAGGCCACCGGCGGCAGCATCACGTCAGTGTACCACAACCGCCTGGCGCTGCGCGCGCTGCTCAAGCCGCACAAGTTCGAGGTCATCCCGCAGTCGGCCCGCCCCACGCCCAAGAAGATGGACTACTACACCAACTACGACAAGCGAGGCTACCTGTCCGCCGAGATCCAGGCCAAGAAGGCGCTCGCGGGCAGCGATTCGGAATAGAGAGAGAGCAGCAGAGCAGAGAGAGAACGCTGGCTCGCGTAAGAATGCAAACATGGAGATGTTCACGTTTCCAACGATGTGCCTTGCCCTGCATCTACTACAGCAATTGCAGCGGGCTTGTAGCAATGATAGATGGTCTGTCTACATCGTTTGTAATAAGTCGTGCGTGTTCGCTCTAGTTTAGGTCAATTTCTATGGGGCAATCGTCGTCGGCGTCGCCCATTATCTCGTCCAGGAGTAGGTCCGACCCCAGCTCAGATTCAAGCAGCAGCCCGGTCCCTTCGAGTTCCTCTATCTGGTTCCCTTCCTTCATCAGCAGGTCTTCAGTCTCCATCATCACCTGCGCTTGGTCCAGTTCTTCTTCCGGTACTGCCTCCATCTCCTGCTCTTCCTCCAGCTCCTCTTCTTCCATCACCGATTCGAGCACTTGAGGCTCTGTGATCATCGACAGCTCTTGCTCTTGTGGCGGTGCCTGCGCCTGTTCTTCAGCGCCTTCCTCTTCGTCCTCTTGTGCTGATACTTCTTCGATCACGTCGTACGCCTGCGGGTACTTCTCTGCTTCCTCCTTGAGCGCCACGATAATGACTGGGAACTCGACGACAGCCTTGCGCTTCAGGTTGCTCTCCAGCGACAGTGAGCCGTCCAGGCGGTAGTAGTGCGGCTCTGAGGTCTTTGTAAACTCTTGACGCAGTAGCAGCACGATCTGCTGCTGCCAATCAGACGTTGCGTACTTCTTCAGCTTTCCCCTTATGCCTGCGTTGTCCTGATACGTAGCAACATGCATGCAACCATGATGAGCAAACAGGCAAGATAAAGCTGATACCAACAGCACCAAACCTACCGGAGACTTGTTCAAATACGCGCCAAGCAGCTCGAATGGGGTATTGGCGTCACTCGCGCGCTCTTCCAACAGCTTCACGGTCACCTCTGAGCTTGGGAACGACCACTCAACGCGCCAGAAGAGCGTTTGCGCCTTGATATCCATGTACGACGTATTGGCCGCGCGCTTGCTCATCCCGGGCGCTAGCAGGGTAAGCGCAACGCCACGCTTCGCCGCATGCTGATGCAGGACCTGGACTGATTTGGGGAATCGTGCCAGCCAGTCGCTTGGTACATGCGGGTTTACTGCGCGCTTGGAGCTGGCCTGGACCTTGCGCTTCTTGCCGTTCGCGGTTGGCGCCGAGCGCCGAGCGTTCAAGCCCAGCTGGTCACGCATGCGGCTGGCCGTGCTAGTTGATCGCGCCAGTTCCTCCAGGAAGAAGTAGTCTGGACAGCATTGTCATCAGACACAGGCTCATTCCTCATGCAGCAGCAGCGTTCGATCGCTTACCGTTTGATAGAGTCGCGTCCGAGAACTGCTTGATCTGCACAAACTTGGTCCGGTCGCGCTTGCCGTTGCAGTCATTCTGTCACACAAGTCACACATCAGGTCCTGTCAAATACCACACACTCTACTGCATTAGCCTTGAGATTGGCTTGTTTGGGCTACTCACCACTCGCTTGTGCTCGATGCAGCACGCCAGCGAGCACGTGACGCACTCGCAGCGCGGACAGCGGTATTTGACGTCCAGCGAGCTGCACTTCCAGCAGGTCGGCGGCTCCGCAGCCGTGGCGTCCACGACCGACAGCTGCGTCTCGGCCTCGCGCTTGACGCCCACGACGGCCGCAGCTTCCCGCACTCCTTGGCTCTCCGCCATCGCCAGCCAACGTCCTTTTGTCACTTTGAACCGTTGGAAAGCTCCCAAGAGCTCTTTTCGTGTGGTCCACACCAGAACCTCGCCAGCCATGCATTTCGCGCCATTGACTTGACGGCATCATGGCTACGCAGGAGGAACAGGCGATGGCGCACGCGCTGCAGGACCAGGTGGCCGCCATCCAGCAGCGCATGGCCGAGATGGAGATGGGCGTGGACATGGAGATCGACGAGAGCAAGATCTGGGACCCCGTGAAGCGCCAGGAGTACATGGACTCGCTGCCCGATATGTCGCTGTTCGAGGACCACATCGTGGAAGGCGACGTCATGGCCGACGCCATCAAGGCACTGATCGAAGACGGCGAGACTGCCGAGAGTCTGGCGCTGCACTGGAAGAAGCAGGGCAACGACATGTTTGCCGATGGCAAACGCAACCGATCCTACTTCAAGAACGCCCTGCAGTACTACACTGACGCGCTGGTCTACGCGCACAAGGCCCTGGCATTGCCCGAGGAAGAGCGTCAGGCGGACTACAATATCAAGGAACTGACCTCGCAGATCTACAACAACCGCGCTGCCACGCAGCTGGAACTGCGCAACTACGCCAGTTGCCGCTCGGACGCCGCCATGGCCATCAAGTTTGACCCCAGCACGGTCAAGGCCTACTTCCGCGGCGCCAAGGCCTCGCGCATGCTGCGCAAGCCAGCGGATACGCTGCGCTACTGCTCGGAAGGACTGAAGCGCGATCCGGAAAATAAGTTATTGCTCAAGCTGCAGGTCGAAGGCCAGAAGCTGGTCGAAGAGATCCGCATCGAGGAGGCCAAGCGCGCGTTCGAACACCAGAAGAGACGCGCGTACACGGAGAAGTACCGCCAGTTGTGTGAATCGCGCGGTATCAAGGTCGGCCATGCGCTGATCGAGGACGAGCGTTGCAAGATGTACGAGGGCAAGGCCGATCTGGACGCCGAGACCGGCCAACTCTGCTGGCCAGTGCTGTTCCTCTACGACGAGCACGGCATGTCGGACTTTGTCCAGTTCTTTGGCGAGAATGAACGGTTCATTGACCATCTGGCCAATATGTTCCCTGAAGACGGACCGTTCTGCGAGTGGGACGAGAAGCACGAGTACGTGGCATCCAAGCTCGTGGTGTACGCAGCCGCCGAGGTCGTGCTTCCTTTCGCTGACCGCGAGCAGTGGCACGTGGCGCTGAGCGGCGAGAAGGAGACTGATGACGAAGAAGTGGTCCGCCTCCGACGCGAAGAGAAGCACGACGCCAAGTCGCAGTACTGGCTGCGCGTGTCGCCGTTCTGCACGCTGCAGCAGCTGCTGGGCCACGCCAAGTACGTGGTGCCGGGCATCCCGGTCATCAACGTCTTTGTCCGCGACTCGCTGTCGCTGAACAACTTCTTAGACAAGGTCGAGCACAAGGTCATCGCTCTCGACTGAACATGAAGATCACATTCCATTTCCTATTGCGTCTCTTGCGTGTCAATCTTCACTCCACCCAATCACTGGCCTCTCTGAATAAAGGCCCCGATATACATATGCACGATTGGCTATAAATAAAGATTTGAATCAATGTCATTCGATGAAAACAAACGCTCTTTTAGTGATCTGATTGGTGGAAATTCGGCCCAAGGGTTTTATTGGAAGGCCGCTGCATCCAAAGCAACCTGAAGAGCGCCGCCCAAGAGCTACGATGGTGCGTCTGGGTCGCTCTCTCGCTCACCGCCTGGCCATGGGGCTCAGCCGCTCACGCTCTCTTCCCTCTCTCTGTATCTGTGTGCAATAGTCTGGTCTGATTCTGAACCCCAAGCCGTTCCTCGCGGGCCTCACGGGCCAACCCGTGGTGGCGCGCCTCAAGTGGGGCATGGAGTACAAGGGCGTGCTGGTGTCGGTGGACTCGTACATGAACCTGCAGCTGGCCAACACGGAGGAATACATCGACGGCGCGTCGGCCGGAAACCTTGGCGAGGTGCTCATCCGCTGCAACAACGTGCTCTACGTCCGCGGGCTGCGCGACGGCGAGAAGCCCCCCGCCGCGCTCGAATCTCTGCCGGAAGACAGCGCCATGAAGGACGAATAGAGATATTAAGACAGCAGCAGAGGAAGAGAGAGAGGAGAAGAGCAAGAGAGCGGCAGCAGCGGACGAACGCTGGCTATTGATGTGACATGGTAATTCTCTTCTTCTCAAAATGCCTTCGTTCAGCAGTTCTATTGGGGGTTCTCGTTCCTAGATCTAGATGTGGATGCGATCCACATCAGCTTGCGCTATCGCTACGACTGCGTCCGTGTAGGACACTCCTGGGTGAAGCAGCAGCTGCCCATCGGCTGTGCTTCAAAGGACCAAGGAGGACGAACGAACGCTGGATGCAGGCGAAATAGCAAGTGCTTTACCACGCTCTCTCTCTACTGAACTCTTGACAACATGCAGAACGCACGGACCAAGGACGACGTACATGCGAAATAAATACCAGACAGCACGCTCAGGACTTGAGGAAGCCGAAGAGATCGTCGTCGTCCAGCGCCACGTTGAGATCGATGCGGTCCCAGCGGTAGAGGTCCAATGAATCGTCGTCCGTTCGGTTGTCAAAGCCCAACATGGGTGCGTCAACCCCAGGGGTAGCGCCGGCAACATCGTTTAATGGCTGCGCCCGGAGCGTCGGGGCGTTTGGCTGTTGCTGATCACCGCCAGCACTCGGTCCTGCCTGCGTGTTGTTGCTGTATACTTGGCTGCTTGGTGCTTCGTTCAATGGCTTGTTGGCCGCTATCATAGGCGCTTGCGTGGTAGAACTGGTCGCGCTGGATGAAGTAGAGGTCGATGAGCCCATCAGCATGGCATTGGCCATAGCCATCGAGGCTGGAGTCACGCCATTGCGAGGCAGTGCAGCAATTTGTCGGTAGTCGGCTTGTCCACGTGCTTGGGCGTCCTGCGCGCTGATATTCTGCGTCGACTTGGTGCCCGGAAGTATGGCTCGTGGCTGGTGCTGCTGGCCATACTGGTACTGTTGTTGCTGTTGCTGTTGCTGCTGGGCGTTTGCTTGCATCTGCGCTTGAGCGCCCCAGGGCGTATGGGCATACATTGAATTGTCTTCAATCGGATGGTTGGACAAGTGCTGCGACACCTCGACCTTGCGCGTGAGCATCTGCCGATGCAGATTCATCTGCGCCTGCATGGCCAAGTGCATCTGCACCTGGAGATCCGACGGCTCGTCATGCAGCGAGAACGGTTGATCTCCTCCATTGCCATTTTCAGCGCCCGCGGGGTGAACGACAGCGCCAGTAAGATGCGGAGACATGAGCGAGCTCAAAATGTTCCATTGCGGGTCCGTCAGCTGCTCCATACCGGCTCCAGCACCAGCACCGGCAGCTCCGGATGCACCAACTGCAGCAACAGCTGCAGCCGTGGCGGGGTCCATAGCCATTCCTAATGGGTATCGATACGCAGCAGCGGCAGCAGCCATCGCAGCTCGATTGGCCATCTGCATGCCTCTCGTGTTGTTAGCCTTGTAAGCGTTCGCAGCGTAGGACTCCTCAGTACCAGCTCCGGCCGGTGCCATGGCCGGACGTGCGTATTCGTGAGGTGAGGAATGGCGGCGCGAGGAAGTATTCGTTTGAGATGTCCGACGACCTTGTTCCTTGTCCTCCATGTGCATCGATCTATGGCGCTGTAAGCGGTGGTGACCGTCGCTCGCACTTTCGGGAGTGTCTTCCTCGTTCTCCTCCGAGACAGCGTCCGAGTCGCTGTCCTTGTCGTCTTTCTTGGGGCAAATCGGGAACACGAACATCGAGTTGTGCTCAGATTTGCCCGTTGTGGCGCTCTTCCGTCGCCGCTTGAGGTTGTTCTTGGCGCTCTGGTCGTAGTACTCGAGGAACTCCTGGCGAGACCGCTCGTAGTTCAGGCGGTACTTCTGCAGATGGCTCTTGAGATGCTCCGTCGTGAGGCCGGCATGAGGGCCAGCAGCGTCCATGAGCGCCAGCAGAGCCTTGGGCGACGCGTTCTTGAGGCCAACTAGAGCACAGAGAGATCACGTCGTTAGCTTCCTTCGTCTCATACAAAGAAGCTCATCGCTGTTTGTTCTATACCATCGAAGATTGCGGCGACAAAGAGCCGATGCAGGTCGTCCGGCCAGATGAACCGCTTGGTCTTGCGTTCATACTTGCGCTGCCGCGTCGTGGGTGTCGGCGCATCACTGCTGGACTGCACTGTGTTTCCATCCACGTTGGAATCTGAGGACGCCGAGACCGAGAGTGTGCCAGGTTTGCTGGTTTCACTCATGCTCTGCTGCGGCTGTTCAGCCCAGGACGCGTTGTTGGGGCTCTGCTTGTAGATTGCTGATCCAGGCGCAACGGCAGCAGCAGTGGGCGCGTGCGAAGTGGCCGTCAATGCCATTCAGAAGCAGCCTTGCGTGGGAGGGAGAGAGAGAGCGCGCGACGCTGGGGCCCGTCCGGTCTCTAGCGAACTGGCTGATGACGCTGTGCTGTAGTGTAAACACGGATCCGCCGCGCTTGTCTCTGGCCTCGCCGCAGCTACAGTGGCGCTCGGGGCTCCACAGAAAGCGCGAAGGAATGCCACGGAGCAGGAATGCCGCCCAGCACTTTGACTAACAACTGACCATGGCTTCAGGCGTCGTGGACTCAGATCTGAGCCCCACGCCAGTCGTCTTCGCCGTGGTAGGAAAAGGGGAGAAGATCAGGGGAATTGGCAACTCTTTGGTAAGATACGCTGGCATACAAACTCCAAGTGCAACGGAATCTCAGCTTAATGGATCATTTGAGTCACCAATGTGCAGGCCAAGGCGAGCTCTCCTGCCTGCCAGTGAACCTGGCACAGTAATCACTCCAGCTTATGGATTGTGTACGAGTGGGGGGGTCCAATTTGCCGCCTCCCTTCTCTCGTTCACAGGCGCCACCTTCCAGCGGCCAGAGGTCCCACTACCGCATACAAAACGCAAGCCTTTCCGACGAACTGCAGTAAAACGTGAGGGGGTACGTGCGCTCCACGGGTCACGAAATTTGTTGCACCCAGAAGATTCTGGGCTGATCGGGCAACATAGAGAGCGCAAGGTTGTCTGCGCGGTACGGAATCTCGTTCGAATCTTCTCGTCCAGCAGCTGCCGGCTGCTTCCACTTTGATCAGCAAAGCGACGGACCGCACACAGACATGGTGGCCGGACTCGGATCCATCTAATCCAGCGTGTCGATGAGCAGGAAGTGGGCCAGACAGTCATCCATCTAGTGTTGCGGAGCCTTGAGGAAGCAAGCAGAAACAGCCGCGTGATTGGAGGCACAATGCACTGAACACTGCATTATGTATTGCAACGTGAGTGCCTCGAAGCATCAGGGAATAGTGTGCGCTGTGGTACATGCTGTCTGGCTTTTGTTGGGTGTTAACATCCGCATGGACGCCGTGTTCAGCATCAGGGCCTTTTGCCATCCTATCATGTCGTGCTTGTCGCAGACTCAGCCATGCCTGTTGAAATATGGGTCGAAAAGTAATATAGAAAGTGGGTTTTTTACGATAAACCCAAAACTAAATCCTGGGTGTTGGGCCGAATCTCACGTGCAGCCCATCCCCACATCACAGCAATTGGTCCCACTTGAGCTGCGGATCTAAATACGAACGCGGGACTTGTTGGATGTGTGGTTGGCTGTCAAACGCGCATGGCTGCTCGGAGCCTGTCTATGCGGTCTAGTTAGAGTGGCCGCCTACAGTACGAGCGCCTGCTTATCTCTCTCGGAAGGCCTTGGTCGCGAACTCCTTCTTGATCCACTTCATCTCGTTGACAGGCCAGATCTGCATCAGATTACGATCAAGTGGGCGTCAGCCAACACATCGAAGAGCTCAGATTCCTTTTGAATCCGAAACCAACGTACGCGCATGACGACCCGCCCCTGGATCAGCGCATACGGCACCGGTCCGTAGTATCTGGAATCATGCGAGTCGTGCTTGTTGTCGCCTTCCAGCCACACGTGGCCTTTTGGGATCTGCCCAATGCATACAAAGTGTCAGGCCTTAGGGCTTCATGCGCTCCATAGTGAAGCATCAAATGTAGCAAACCTTGTGGAACTCGACCTCGGAGGACGAATAGCGCGGACGCACGCACACTGTGTCTCCTTCCTGAACACGCGCACTACAGTTGAGCATATCGCTTGCAATAAAGGAGGCTGGAGAGCCCGACGGCGAATCCAACGCACCTTGGCAATGATGCGTTTGCAGACTGTGTGTCTCGGATTGGACACGGACTTGGCGATCACGATCTCGCCGCGCTCCAGCGGGCGGAACCGGTGTGTGAGCTTGTCCAGCAGCACGATATCGCCGTCCCGATTCAACGTGGGCAGCATGGACGGCCCCACACACTTGATCGTGTCCCCGGCCTGCAGCAGGCAGAACGCCACGCCTGCGAACCGCGCGAAGCACGAGACCACCACGCCCACCTCTCGCGCCGCCATGATGCTGCTGTCAATGGCGTCACCAGCGAGCAGCTCAATTACGGGATGCGAACTTATCCGTGTTTATGGACCTTCTGCTGCTAAGTTCGGTTTCCGCTCAGCGATCACGAAGAGGTGCAAGACCTGAGGTCCGTTTCATCACGAAGATGGCGGACGCGTGGGCTTCAGGCAGTGCGGGTGAGGGGATGCACGCGGGCAGCGGCCTCGGGCCAGGCTCTGTGCGATCGGCTGCTGGATTATGTCTCGGATTACGGCTCTGCGCAGGTCTGACTCTGCGTTGTGTGATTGTGGTGGCGCAGCGATTGGCGACGTCGACGGCGACGATGGCGGGCGCAGTGCGCGTACGTGTTGTGTGGCATGAGCTGACTCGCGATTGATGAACCCCCGGTTGACGTATCTGTCGTTGTATGCCCTGGTCGGTGCGGGCGCGTTGTTCGCAGTCTTCATCAGCAGCAAAGGTGCGCGCTCATGTCGTGAGGGTTACTCGCGGCTTCTTTCTAACCTTCGTTGTTAAACAGCAGATGACGACAAAATGGTCGCATCTGAGAGCATCGCAGAGAGCGGTGCAGGGAGTATTGTAGAGAGCGGTGCAGGGAGCTTCGTTGGCGCTGGAAGCTTCGTAGAGAGCTTCGTGGAGAGCGACAGTGAAGAAGAAGGTGCGTTTGCGCTGCCTCCTGGGGCGAAAGTCCGCTGCTTCTCTGCTGAGAATGACACAGCCGTGGCATTTTGATTTAGATGTTGCAGAGCTGTCGGCTGATGAAGTGCTTCGGCAATTGGATATGGCCTCTCTGGACAACGGTAAGATGATTGATTGCTCTGTGTAGTATCATGACGATGAAATCGATCTGTTGCGTACTCATATTCGTATGTCGTCGTCTAATTCAGTGGAAATCGAGGCAGATGAGGAGCGCGATATTTCCCGAAACTCTGGCCACTCTCGTGGCTCTGGTCGTGCCGTTTCCAGCCAAATCCCGATTCTAGAAAGGATGTCGGAGCCCGAAGCTGATGGTGATGCAGGTACACAATGATTCTAATGGTTCTGTATAGCTGGAGATATAGACTCATAAAATACTGGTAGTTGAACAGGACGATCACGCTGAAGGTCTAGATTCTGATTCCGACTCCGATTCTTTTGGTGATGAGCATGATATCCAAGGAAGTCATGTGGAACCTTTGGCTGAGCGGATTAATCCTCTTGTGACTGAAGATACTTTTGAGGATGCCATTGAATCTGATGACATGCATCACATTTCCGAGGTGATTCCAGACGTTTACGCTGTTTATTCAGCTGAAACTGTTGTGCTTGAAGATTCACTCGACGATTTCCGGGAGTCTAGTGACACATCTATACCCATTCCACATGCAACTTCGAACGTCCACGTAGCATCCTCAGTCATGACCTCGAATGCTACTGTCACTGAGGATGAATATGTGGAAGCTGTTGACTCAGAAGCAACACTTCACAATAATCCAGCTACATCGCACGACCGTTTGGTGGAATCAACTGATGACGACGACTGGGATGAGCCACGTGAAGCTCAAAATCTAGAAGGCAATGTCGAGTTCGATCGATCACCCACATTGTCGGACGAAGTAGAGTCAGAGTTCGAACCTATCACCAGAAATCTTGTTCAACAGGATAGAGATGCCCAACAAGAATCAGCAGGCACTACGTCGATGATTGATGATGTCGAGAATTTAGTCGCTGACCGTTTGAGCAACATCACGCAAGAATCTCATGCCATATCAGCTCCAGATCAAGAAGGTGACATTTCTCGAATTTCAGCAGCTGATGATTGCATAAACATTATTACCCAGGGACCGCACGTGATGTCACTTCCAGATCAAGACGATGAAATCCATCAAGTCGACCACGTCACACTTCAAGAAGACGACATCCATCGAATTTCAGCAGACGCAGGTCGCTTGAGTGATGCCACGCAAGAGTCCCAAGTTGTAACAGCCCCAGAACGAGACAATGAAATTCCTCTACATTCGGAGTCCTTGTGTGAAACCATTGAAGAACCCCTGCAAAGAATGCCAGAGGATCGTCGAGAAATCCAGTACTCAACAGTATATACGACAAACCAGCCCCACAAATCACATGATTTGGAACAAACGGAAGGTGAACGGCCGAGTGAGGAAAATGACTTTCGCGAAAGCGTCGTGAGTGATCATGATGTGAGAGAATCCACATCTACGGATACTATAACAGTTGAGGACGACGAGCCTATCGAGACGAAATCGACTGTTGCGCAAGAACCATTAGACGAAGCGCAAAATGTGGAAGTAATGGAAGTCGACGCAAATGAATCGTCTTCTGCAAATGGTGATAATGAAGTGAGTCTCCCAACATTACTCATACCAGACGATACGGTGTTTGTCTCTCCGCCACCAGCTCCGATCTCTCATCCAGTTGTGTATGGAACTCTCAACCCCATGAATGAAAACGACGACTCAGATGACTCAGACGAAGAAAATGAAATGGAAACAATGAACGGTGTACCACCGCCACTCAATCTTCCGGTGAGCGATGACGAAGATGAGGAACTTGAAGTAGATCAGAGTGTCGCTGATGCAATTCAATTGGAGAGTGAAAAGCGAAAAGCGAAAACGGATGGCCTGAAGGAAGTTGAAGAGCCTAGTCTGGTCAAAGCCATTGCCTCTGCTGTTGCCCAGAATTCTGGAAATGACGAAATTGGTATCGCTTTCGAGAGTGAGACCCGTGCGCCACATGCTGTGGGATTCGATTCACCTCCGATGTCGGTGCACACTAAAGAACCTGGAGATAGTGACGTTTTTGGCATTGGTTACCAAAATATCAAGCCGCGTCGCCAGTCAACATTTGGAAAACAACCAACTACATCGGAGTACACTTTACCGAAAAACTCAACTTTCCCTGATGAGAAAGAGTTTGAAAATGAGTGCGAATTGACAACTGATATTCAGTTTTCAGTCAAAAAGGAAAGGAGGGTAATAGATTTGTCAACTGCCGCTATTTCTATGGAGATGCAGGATGGAGAGGATGACGACGATGAGTTTGGACCAACTATAACGGCAGTATCGGATGTGGATATTTCAACTGAGCTTCTGGTGTCGAAGAGAGCTTCTTTCGAAGCGCGCATTGCGAGTGAGCAAGTAGCGTTGGTCCAAGAATTGAAGATTAAAACTGAACAAGAACACCAACAGATCGTGATGGACGTTCAAGAAGGGCAGCCTGACATTGTTGATTCTTCGCAGAAAAAAGATGTCGAGCCCGCCCTTTCTGTCAAAGAGCTGCACAGCATGTACAAACGTGGGCTAGGTGATCAAAGTGTGCTCATGATGGATGACGCGCCGAAGAAGGCACCATCAACTTCATCAGAAGGTAATTCCTCCGAGAATGAACCGTCGCGATTATCAGTAATGGGCCGTATCCTGAGCAAAAAGTCAGTCATGAGCCAAGCTATCACCGAAGAAGACGGTGAGGACGAAATAGATGACGATGAGGGCCAAGATGAAACTCAGAATGAGGTTGGTGAAGACCAGGAATCTACGAGAGCTGACCGAGAGATGTTGATCGATTATACTGAAGCCCAAAATGATCGAGATAGCTCAGGATCGGTCGATGAATGGCAAGAGATTGAGCTGATGCAGGCAAAAAAGCGCACTGAAGCGGATGCGCACAAACTTGAGTCTGGTGCTGGTACTCCCACCGCAGACGATAGCTTCATGATTTCGTTTCCTGAAGCGGCCGAGCACTTTTCAACCGCAGACGAATTTCTCCTTCAACTTGACCGTATAGTTGTTGAAGACGAAGGATCACCGACCAAGACATCGTGCTTCACGTGTTTTGCTCGACCGCGACTTGCATTCGCAGGTGCAAACGAGGAACGTGATCGCGTGTTTTGTATTGCAGCCACCGCTTACGACCCGGGCAATGTCATATTCGTACGCACACTGCAGACTATCTACTGCCGGTTCACGAGCACCGTACGCGAGGTGCCGCTCTCTGGATCTCATTGGGAGTCAATTGGATTTCAGGGAAATGATCCATCCACCGACTTGCGCGGTTGCGGCGTTCTCTCGCTCTTGCAGATGCTCTACCTCGTTGAGAATCACACCGAGCTGGCGCGACGATTCTTTCGGCTGGCGCAACACCCACTTCGACATTTTCCGCTCGCCTGTACGCTTATTAACGTGACCTTGCAATGCATCGTAGCCCTGCGAAGTGGGGCGTTGTTTCGCGAATGCAACAAACAAAACAGCATCATGAACGCTATCAATCTGGTATGAGAGCTCCTCATTTCCTTCCCCTTGTTAGCAATTTACTAACTATTTTGTCATTGTATCTAGTTTTACGTCTCATTGAGCTCACAGTTGATGGACGAGATCCAGTCTAGTACCGCAGATATTCCGCTCGTGATGAAAAGGGTGCTTGACAACGGTCGTTTGAACCCTGACAAGGTCATTGAGTTGGGCTACCGACCTTCACCATCAGTTCCCTCATCACCGTCGTCGCCTTCAAAAGCCAGAAGCACGAAGAGTGTGGCAACAGCGTCCGAGTCCAATGTGGAGTTCACAGAGATCGCATTGCACTCGACTGATGATTGACAAAAACGCAACAAAGCCCATTCCCATGTGCACATTGATACTAAATTAGCCCCACAAACCCAATAAATATTGAGATCACTCCCGATCATGTTCCACCAACCTGAATCGCGACCTCCGGATCAGAACTTGTCACGATATATCAGCAGACCATGGCACTACTCAACAACTGGTCGCTTAGAAGAGCCTTATTGGAACATACTGAATGATTTAACGGTCAGAACTTGAAATCTTCCGATGAATGGGTTCCGGACTTACAGTCTGACCCACAGTCCACCCTTAGCATCGCTACAACAGGTGGGAATGGACCGGCATCTGATCTACAGTTACCGCTCTTGTATGTACTCAAATGCTACCGTCATGTAGTGTCTCGAAGTCTTGAGAGTAAACTTTAAGTCGATACTGGGGGAGTGGCCAGTTCCCTGGTGAGTTTTAGGCCGGGTGTGTATTGGTTGTGGTTCTTGGTGCAAAAACCAAAGTGACGAATAAATGCATACATTGTCTTGGCGTTATCAGATGGCTTTCTGCGCATTGTTATCTGCTCAGATACCTCATGATGCGCCACGGCTCTGCTGGGGAGTGGGCCTTGAGGATCACAGGTGAGCTGGAGCAATCGTTGACTCCTAGCCCGCACTACATGTCATCAACTTGATCACCGTGGTCAATCTCAGCGTCTCCTTACTGTTCGCCTTGGTGACTTACCTCTCTGTCGTTCTGCTTTGGCCTCGTTCACACTGCTGCCTATTGCATCGGAGCGTGCACTCACATGGTCATCCTCCCCTCAATTCGCATCAACTGCTCGAATCACATTCCCCCAACTAGCTCCACAACCCCGATGAATTTGAAAATCATGGCCGATCATGCTGAATATGGCTCTGCACCACATGTCAGAACTACAGGACTTTCGTGCAGTAGTGGATCCAGTTGTGGTGACCAGACCAGAGGAAGGTGGAGTGGACCAGAAAATTCATCACAATTGATATGAAATTGCAGGAATATTGAGCCAAGTCGAAATGTGATCGAGACTGAACGCTGAACCACTACGTACATACAGAGCACGTAAAACTTTGCACTGTTCGTTGCAATCAGCTTCATTTGGACCATTCCATCATTCAAAGGATTCACAGTGTTGCCATAAATTCGAAGCCGTGCAACAGGTGGAGTGCTGTCTACAGTATCGGGGCACATGCGGCCTCTGCTCGATCTACCATTCGCTCGTATGGATATTTGAGTTCACGATCAGCTGTTACTAGATGTATCTCACCATGAAGAAGAAGACATCCATTTCTCAAGGCTTTCCTTGTGCACTGATGATTTGTTTCACATCCAGATGCTGAGGTGGAAAACG